>CM029019.1:88340549-88426745 GCA_016801055.1 Panax notoginseng
CCAAAGAAAAACGAGAAGATTACTATCATATTCTTCCCAATGGTGAGTCTTCTCTTGACATATCATTATCTCTACTGTTCTAATTGAGAATTATACTTTAAACAAACACCAAGATTATATAGGTAGTGCTCGTATATATACTCAGCAAGTGGATGAGCACATCCCTGTCTTATGATGACACGAGGTTGTATGTCGTTAGACATCTTGTATGATAGTGGCAAACCACCCTTCCAACGTTGGGTACACCTTACCCTATTGGATTCACCAAATATAATTACTAAATGAACTTTTCTATACTGCTTCGGGAGAACATCCACAGCTAGAGACCACCGTTCTATTCCCCGTTACCCTCGCTCGACCCAGCTACACTCTTATTACCTGAAAGGAATTGTGAAGCAAAAGGGTGAGCACAACTAGCTCAGTAAAGAATATCATGACTAAAGATAATTAAATTATCAATAGCCTTCATCAATAATAAATCAGAGATTTAGAACATATGGTAAATGATAAAAATTTCAACCATAGTTGCAGCGGAGCGAGCAATCCATTAGAAGAGTCAAATAGACTATAAAGTCTATTATCTTCTCCATGTTAAAAATTCATCAACAATGTTTTATCCCTGTAACATCAATCAACAATTCCTTTCCACAATCATATGAATAACTCATAATCATAACTGTAGTTCTAAATTCCTCTTCTCATCCAGGACGAAGATAATTTTCATCACCTATCTTTACCTGAAACATCAAAGATCATGGTTACACCAAATCACATTTCCTGTTACATAATCATACTAATAATTCATCTTTGCACTACGGCCAAAGATATTCATTTGTATCACCAGTTGGTCATGTTTATCTCAACATCTGTTCATCTTTGCACTACTGGCCAAAGATATTCAACAACATATCATCTTTGCACTACGGGCCAAAGATATTCATCAACAATTCATCTTTGCACTACATGCCAAAGATATTCATCAACAATTCATCTTTGCACTACAGGCCAAAGATATTCATCAATATTTCATCTTTGCACTACAGGCCAATATATTAATATCTCAAAGAAATATATAATCATTTCAGAATTTATATAAACAATAATTATAACCATGTTGATCATTTCACCTTTGCACTTAAGCTAAAGATATTCAATTATAAATTCAATGGTCATGATCATACCAGTCAACAATTCAACTTTGCACTACTGGCCAAAGAGAACCATAGTCATGATCATACCAAAAATCTACCCATCTTTACACTCGAGTGAAAGAGAAATATCATCATTAGGGTTATAAAAATATTATATATGATAATAAAATCAATATAATCAACATATAGATTTAATCTCAAGAGTAATATTCATAAATCAACTATAATTTGGTTAGAAAAAAGAAACTAATTTTGTCGTGAATAGTAACTCGTGAATAGTACTCATGAATAGTAACTCGTGAATAGTAACTCATGAATAGTAACTCGTGAATAGTAACCTCGACTCAAAAAGGTAGAAATTCCACAATAAAATCTATACCAATATTTCAGTATAATGATATTGAAAGAATAACATTTCTTAAGCTTATAAACAATTTATTTAAATTGTTTACACTTTACTAATTAATGCATTTAATCATCATAAAATGTCAACTCTTAGATTTCATCATCAATAGCCAAAACCCTCATCAAAAATCTGCATATACCTCATATAGGATTCTCAAGCCATAAAATCCTATTTTCCAATTTTCTTACTTCACATAAACATATTTAATTTATTTTCTCATAACTAGTCCATTTTCATAAAAAATACCAAATGTTCCAAAAATATTTCTTTTCTGGGATTTAGCATAATATCTTCCCATATTGAACATATATTTTTCTCAGAATTTTTAAAAGTCATTTACTATTTTTCATATGGCCAAAATAGCCGAATATTTAGACATTTATCAAAAATTGTACTTTTGTCCAAAAAATCTGAAATTAACAGAGTATACTTCTATCATAACATGTACTCCCAATAAAATTTCATCAATTTTGGAGTTAACCACAAGAAATTATAAGCAGTTACTTTTAAAATAGTCTTTTCTCATAAAATTCATAACTCTCAATCTATACATCCAAAAATCACCATTTTTGGACACAATCAATAAAACTCATCAAAATATCATTTCAAATTTTTTCAGAATTTTTGAAGTTCAGAAAAATTACGAAACTGAAAAATATAACAACCCTTAAAATCCCTTACTCTCCCTTACTATCCCTTACTATCCCTTACCTCAAAAGAGCAGTACTTCTGATCGGTATAAGGCTGAAGGAAACTTGTACTGATGAATAGAAACTCACAGAGTATCTAAATACTCACAAAATATACTCAATAATCTAGAGAGAGAAAGAGAGAAAACTTATGTTTCTGGTGTGATTTTCAATTCTAACTTAGCCCTCTATTTATAGGAAAATTTTGGTAGGTTTGACCTGCAACCTGATGGCTTTACCTGCTACTATTCCCACCCACCACATTTGAAATATAATTCAGCACATTTCTTCACCAACCACAAGTGGGGCCCACCAATTCTAGAATTTTCCACCAAAAAATGATTTAAAACCAATTTCCGAACCAGTCACCTCTTAAAATTCATAACAAATCATACGTTCATTTTTAACGGTTCAAAATTTATGGGACATATACTCAACTTATATATGTATAACATATCCAAAAATTACCACGATCCAACGGTCGGATTAAAAATTATAACCCCCGTAAAATATCTCAAAAACCCTGATTTTTAATACCTCCATTCCGACAAAAATACTGATAAAAACCTCAACATTAACTCTTTCATTTTTAACCACAAAAATATATCCCTCATTTATATCCACATAAAATAAATATTTCCTTATCATATGAATCAATAATTAATTATTCACAAATAATATTACAGAATCACATTTATGACAACCAGGCCGTTCCCAGGAAAGAGGGGGCTTTCCAATAAGAATTTCTCCTTACTGGCGCGCAATTAGATGACCAAACCTCTCCTTAGACAGAACTTTCTAGACATTGACAATAATGCTATCTAATAATATTATTCAAATAATATGAATTATTGATCTGATAATAGAAAATACTGTGCAGCAACAATTATTGAACAACAATAATATAAAATTTCAACGCAGCAATTATTGAATCAATAAAATAAAATATTGAACAGTAATTACTGTAACAATTATTGAGTAGTGCCTTCTTACGTAAGAATCAATAATTTCAAAAATACTATGCAATACCGTGTGCTACTGTGCAATAACGCGTATTACTGTATTTTAACACCGGGTATTCCAACAGTGTTAACGATAACAACTACGCCGTTATTTGTAAAAACTCAAATTTGTCGTTTTCTTCACCCGACAGTTATTCGTTATGGGGCCCACAAATAGCTGCGCCGTCGTACGAATATTCTCCGACAGAAAGAATATTCCACGACCAAACGAATATTCCCCGACAACAATGATTATTTTATAACCACTTGCTTATTTTGAAAAAAAATTCATATTTCACCCATAACTTTAAACTTTTATCAATTTAACCATTTACTGAATAGTAATTATAAGAAAAATTGAATACTTTTATTTCATAAAATTCGGGGTCTTACAATCTCCCCTCCTTATGAAATTTCGTCCCCGAAATTTACGTACCTGGTATTTCGAAGAGTTGAGAATACCTTGCTTTCATTTCAGATTCTATCTCTCAGATCATCATGATTTCTCCATTGCTCATCTCCCATGATAACTTCATTTGGGTTCCTCATTTGTTGGGAAGTCATGACAACCGCCATCCCTCGAACTACTCGGCTTTGACTTGTCTGGAGCAGCATTTGGCGTCATCATTACCGTTGGAATTATACCTTTCTATAGGACATATTCCTCCCTCAACTGCCTCTTCGTACTCCTCATTCATGATCTGAATCATCAATCTTCGATCCATATCGGATTCAGGTTGACCGCTATGTACAGGGTAATTCAAAACTCGATGTTGGGTTCTCCCAATTGCTTTCAAAAAGAGAAATTCATATCATCTATTTTAGCCTTCTTAGATCGAACATCTCTTTCCACAATATCCACGTGTCGTGCGGCTTTTGGCCCATGCATCACTTATTCTCACTCGTTCAGTTTTTTCTTTTTCAGCTCAGATTTTTATTTTTATCATCTTATACTCTGCCAAAGAATGCTTCTGTTCAAGCATCACATATCGGGTAACACAAGCTTGAATTGTTGCATCCTTTTGTTCCACGACCGCCTGTCGTTCTTCTGCCTGCTCTTCTAACTCATGAATACGATTTTGAAATTCTACATTTTGATCATATAATACCTCTAATAAACTCTCCTCTGGTACTTCTTCTTCCTTTTCTTCCTCAGTCTCAGCTGTTACCTCTGCGACTATCTCGGGTGCAACTATCAATTCTTCACTCACCACATAGATATCTCTAATTCCTTCTTCGTCTGACATCACATTATCATGGTTAGTGATTAGAGGTATCCCCACAGTCTCATTCACTCCATGTTAGCATTCTCAGCTGCCATTCTCAAATACTGCCATAAAACAAGGGTTTAATTAAACAAATTAATGTGACGCCCCCAAAATAGGTATACAAACACCCAGTCTGAGTCGCCAAATACATGGTACAGAAAACAAACTACAACTTCAATTAATACAAATGTCGTGCAAAATACGACAACACATACTGTGAGTTTAAATACAAATATTGTCTTTTAGACAATATCCACACTCAAATAAGTCCTCGTTACAATTATTCAAACCTATTTTACAGAAATAGTGAGGACTGCTAAAACATCTTTCTAGAATCATCACTCCGTACCCGACTAGTTCCTGCTATGTTTCACCTCCTGAGAAGAAAAATGGAACAAAAAGGAAAAGGGTGAGCTAACTAGCCCAGTAAAGAATATTATGACTAAGATAATATACAAACAAATTATCGTTAGTCTTCAAAGGGGAAAAATCTGATAGAATATAATCGACAAAAAGTTTTAGATCAACAACTGCAGCGAAAACAGCAAACCATTAGAAGAGTCAAGTAGAGAAAGAATTCTACTATCTTCTAAGATTTAAAAGTCCATCATCAATATTTTATCCCTGTAACATCAATTAATAAATCATCTTTATCCAAATATTCATCTTTGCACTACAGGCCAAAGATATTCATTTGTATCACCTGTCAGTCATGTTCATCTCAACACCTGTTCATCTTTGCACTACAGGCCAAAGATATTCATCAAGTAATCATACATCTTTGCACTACAGGCAAAGATATTCATCAAGTAATCATACATCCTTTGCACTACAGGCCAAAGATATTCATAATTCATCATTTAGGACTGAGGATGATGAAAAAATATCTTAAAAGAGAACGAATCCAATGAGACAGAAGAAACAAATAGTAGGGATTCGTATAACAGTTTTATCCAAGATCAATAATACTTCATAATAATCAATTGTGAAGCAGAATTCAAAAATAAAGATTAAAACATGGATACAATCAAAGATAGTAACCATAATAGACATCTTGGACAAAAAGGAAAAATTTTATTTTTCGGTGAATAGTGCCGTATTCGTGAATAGTACCGTATACGTGAATAGTGCCGTATACGTGAATAGTAACCCCGACACAAAAAGTTCCAAATTTGATAAAAACTCATATCAATATTTCAGCATAATGATATTGAAGAAAATAATATCATTAAAAAGAAAATAATATCCCTTACCTCAAAATATCAGTACTTCTGGTCGGATACCGGTATAAGTGCTGAAAGAAACTTGCTCTGATGAATAGAAACTCTCAAAGTATCTAAATACTCACAAAATACACTCAATAATCTAGAGAGAGAAAGAGAGAAAACTTGTTTCTGGTGTGATTTTCAATTCTAACTTAGCCCTCTATTTATAGGAAAAATTTTGGTAGGTTTGACCTGCAACCTGATGGCTTTACCTGCTACTATTCCCACCCACCACATTGAAATATAATTCAGCACATTTTTTCACCAACCACAAGTGGGGCCCACCAATTCTAGAATTTTCCACCAAAATGATAAACTCCGAAAATTCAACAATTTCTGAACCAGTCATTTTGTAAAATTCGTAATAAATCATACGTTCATTTTTAACGGTTCAAAATTTGTGGACATATACTCAACTTATATATGTATAACATATCCAAAAATTACCACGATCCAACGGTCGGATTAAAAATTATAACCCCCGTAAAATATCTCAAAAACCCTGTTTTTAATACCTCCATTCCGACAAAAATACTGACAAAAAACCTCAACATTAACTCCTTCATTTTTTAACCACAAAAATATATCCCTCATTTATATCCACATAAAATAAATATTTCCTTATCATATGAATCAATAATTAATTATTCACAAATAATATTACAGAATCACATTTATGACAACCAGGCCGTTCCCAGGAAAGAGGGGGCTTTCCAATAAGGATTTCTCCTTACTGGCGCGCAATTAGATGACCAAACTCTCCTTAGACAGAACTTTCTAGACATTGCCAATAATGTTATCTAATAATATTATTCAAATAATATGAATTATTGATCTGATAATGGGAATACTGTGCAGCAACAATTATTGAAACAACAATAATATAATAATAATGCAGCAATTATTGAATCAATAAAATAAAATATTGAACAGTAATCACTGTAACAATTATTGAGTAGTGCCTTCTTACGTACGAATCAATAATTCAAACTATTGTGCAATCCGTGTGCTACTGTGCAACCAAGCGTTATTACTGTATTTTTAACCACCGGGTATTTCAACAGTGTTAACGGTAACAACTACGCCGTTATTAATAAAACACTTTTACTTGTCGTTTTTTTTCATCCAATCGCTTTCCGTGGTGGGCCACACAAGGCTGCGCCGTCGTACGAATATTCCCCGACAGCAAGAATTCCACGACCAAACGAATATTCCCCGACAAAATGTAATTTTTATAACCACTTGCTTATTTTTTGCAAAAATTTGCACTTTTCACCCATAACCAAAGTATTATATCAAATTAACCCCTTATTATTCACAAATAATATTTGAGAAAAATTTGGTTTTATTCATTAATAAGTTGAGGGTCTTACAATTAACAAATCACATAATATCTCAATATTATAAAGACCAACAAAATAAGTTAGGTAGGACTCACTAGCGAAGGATTTATCATCTTTTTCCCCTCCTAGTTGTTTTCCCCGATCTCCGCCAGAGATCATATCCCTAGCTCTGATACCAAATGTAACGCCCCAAAATAGGTCCATTCCATCCAACCTATTCTGAGTCGCCAAATACATGGTACAGAAAACAACTACAACTTTATTACAACAATTGTCGTGCAAAATACAACAACACATATGCTGTGAGTTTGGATACAAATATATACCAAATGTGACTCATGTTCCAATCGTGGACATCACCTCACAATGACACCTTACATAAAGGTATAGTCAAAAACTGTTTTAGAAATTAGAATCTTTGGGAAGTGCTCAAGAAAACCTTCGTACATGGGGGCCATGCGTCTAGGTTATGATAGATATCATATGGCCACAGAATTATCCTTGGTTGACCCAATAGACCCCAAAGAAAAACGAGAAGATTACTATCATATTCTTCCCAATGGTGAGTCTTCTCTTGACATATCATTATCTCTACTGTCTCTAATTGAGAATTATACTTCAAACAAACACCAAGATTATATAGGTAGTGCTCGTATATATACTCAGCAAGTGGATGAGCACATCCCTGTCTTATGATGACACGAGGTTGTATGTCGTTAGACATCTTGTATGATAGTGGCAAACCACCCTTCCAACGTTGGGTACACCTTACCCTATTGGATTCACCAAATATAACTACTAAATGAACTTTTCTATACTGCTTCGGGAGAACATCCACAGCTAGAGACCACCGTTCTATTTTCCCGTTACCCTCGCTCGACCCAGCTACACTCTTATTACCTGAAAGGAATTGTGAAGCAAAAGGGTGAGCACAACTAGCTCAGTAAAGAATATCATGACTAAAGATAATTAAATTATCAATAGCCTTCATCAATAATAAATCAGAGATTTAGAACATATGGTAAATGATAAAAATTTCAACCATAGTTGCAGCGGAACGAGCAATCCATTAGAAGAGTCAAATAGACTATAAAGTCTATTATCTTCTCCATGTTAAAAATCCATCAACAATGTTTTATCCCTGTAACATCAATCAACAATTCCTTTCCACAATCATATGAATAACTTATAATCATAACTGTAGTTCTAAATTCCTCTTCTCATCCAGGACGAAGATAATTTTCATCACCTATCTTTACCTGAAACATCAAAGATCATGGTTATACCAAATCACATTCCTGTTCATAATCATACTAATAAATTCATCTTTGCACTACGGCCAAAGATTTTTATTTGTATCACCAGTTGGTCATGTTTATCTCAACAGTTCATCTTTGCACTACTGGCCAAAGATATTCAACAACATATCATCTTTGCACTACAGGCCAAAGATATTCATCAAAATTCATCTTTGCACTACAGGCAAAGATATTCATCAACAATTCATCTTTGCACTACAGGCCAAAGATATTCCTCAACATTTCATCTTTGCACTACAAGCCAAAATATTTAATATCAAAGAAATATATAATCATTTCAGAATTTATATAAACAATAATTATAACCATGTTGATCATTTCACCTTTGCACTTAAGCTAAAGATATTCAATTATAAATTCAATGGTCATGATCATACCAGTCAACAATTCAACTTTGCACTACTGGCCAAAGAGAACCCATAGTCATGATCATACCAAAAATCTACCCATCTTTACACTCAAGTCAAGAGATATCATCATTAGGGTTATAAAAATGTTATATATGATATAAAATCAATATAATCAACATATAGATTTAATCTCAAGAGTAATATTCATAAATCAACTATAATTTGGTTAGAAAAAAAACTAATTTTGTCGTGAATAGTAACTCGTGAATAGTAAATGAATAGTAACTCGTGAATAGTAATCATGAATAGTAACTCGTGAATAGTAACCTCGACTCAAAAAGGTAGAAATTCTACAATAAAATATATACAATATTTCGGTATAATGATATTGAAAGAATAACATTTCTTAAGCTTATAAACAATTTATTTAAATTGTTTTACACTTTACTAATTAATGCATTTAATCATCATAAAATGTCAACTCTTAAGATTTCATCATCAATAGCAAAACCCTCATCAAAAATCTGCATATACCTCATATAGGATTCTCAAGCCATAAAATCCTATTTTCAATTTTCTTACTTCACATAACATATTTAATCATTTACTCATAACTAGTCCATTTTCATGAAAATACCAAATCAGTTCCAAAAATATTTCTTTCTGGGATTTATCATAATATAGTCCCATAGTGAACATATATTTTTCTCAGAATTTTTAAAAGTCATTTACTATTTTTCATATGGCCAAAACAGCCGAATATTTAGACATTTATCAAAATTGTACTTTTGTCAAAAATTCTGAAATTACAGAGTATACTTCTATCATATACATGTACTCCAATAAAAATTTCATCAATTTTGGAGTTAACCACAAGAAATTATAAGCAGTTACTTTTAAAATAGTCTTTTCTCATAAAATTCATAACTCTCAATCTATACATCCAAAAATCACCATTTTTGGACACAATCAATAAAACTCATCAAAATATCATTTCAAATTTTTTCAGAATTTTTGAAGTCAGAAAAATTACGAAACTGAAAATATAACAACCCTTAAAATCCCTTACTTCCCTTACTATCCCTTACTATCCCTTACCTCAAAAGAGCAGTACTTCTGATCGGTATAAGGCTGAAGGAAACTTGCACTGATGAATAGAAACTCACAGAGTATCTAAATACTCACAAAATACACTCAATAATCTAGAGAGAGAAAGAGAGAAAACTTATGTTTCTGGTGTGATTTTCAATTCTAACTTAGCCCTCTATTTATAGGAAAATTTTGGTAGGTTTGACCTGCAACCTGATG
Organism: Panax notoginseng; assembly: GCA_016801055.1. Lineage (NCBI taxonomy): Eukaryota > Viridiplantae > Streptophyta > Magnoliopsida > Apiales > Araliaceae > Panax > Panax notoginseng. Next base: position 88,350,650 of record CM029019.1, read on the forward strand.
GCTTTACCTGCTACTATTTCCACCCACCACATTTGAAATATAATTCAGCACATTTCTTCACCAACCACAAGTGGGGCCCACCAATTCTAGAATTTTCCACCAAAAATGATTTTTAACCTGATTTCCGAATCAGCCACCTCTTAAAATTCATAACAAATCATACGTTCATTTTTAACGTTCAAAATTTGTGGACATATACTCAACTTATATATGTATAACATATCCAAAAATTACCACGATCCAACGGTCGGATTAAAAATTATAACCCCGCAAAATATCTCAAAAACCCTGATTTTTTAATACCTCCATTCCGACAAAAATACTGATAAAAACCTCAACATTAACTCCTTCATTTTTAACCACAAAAATATATCCCTCATTTATATCCACATAATATAAATATTTTTTCATATGAATCAATAATTAATTATTCACAAATAATATTACAGAATCACATTTATGACAACCAGGCCGTTCCCAGGAAAGAGGGGGCTTTTCAATAAGAATTTCTCCTTACTGGCGCGCAATTAGATGACCAAACCTCTCCTTAGACAGAACTTTCTAGACATTGACATATATTCTTTCTAATAATATTATTCAAATAATATGAATTATTGATCTGATAATAGAAAATACTGTGCAGCAACAATTATTGAAAAACAATAATATAAAATATCAACGCAGCAATTATTGAATCAATAAAATAAAATATTGAACAGTAATTACTGTAACAATTATTGAGTAGTGCCTTCTTACGTAAGAATCAATAATTTCAAAAATACTATGCAATACCGTGTGCTACTGTGCAATAACGGTATTACTGTATTTTAACCACGGGTATTCCAACAGTGTTAACGATAACAACTACGCGGTTATTTGTAAAAATTCAAATTTGTCGTTTTTCTTCACCCTACAGTTATTCGTTATGGGGCCACAAATAGCTGCGCCGTCGTACGAATATTCTCGACAGAAAGAATATTCCACGACCAAACGAATATTCCCCGACAACAATGATTATTTTATAACCACTTGCTTATTTTGAAAAAAATTCATATTTCACCATAACTTTAAACTTTTATCAATTTAACCATTTACTGAATTGTAATTATAAGAAAAATTGAATACTTTTATTTCATAAAATTCGGGGTCTTAACAGATACTTGAGAGTGTCCGATTGTTTTCCTCCCTGCTGGGTTTTCATTGCTTCGATGACTGCCGCCACCGGTATGACCCTGGTTGTGGTCCCTCGGTGCACATATCATTATCTCGCTCTAATAATTGAGCCCTGTTTACAACATCTGAATATAAAGAAAATTTATGAGAGATAAGATATTGTCGAATCTCGGGTTTTAGACCTCTCAGAACATCCTTGTCATTCGTTCCTCATTTTCGACCAAATGAGGTGCAAACCTGGATAACTCTGCAAACTTCGCCTCGTACTGGGACACCGTCATGTTGTTTTGTTCCAGTCTAATAAACTCAACCTCCTTCATATGACGAATACTTTCAGAAAGTACTTGTCATTGAACAGTTTTTGAAATGTTTCCCAGGACATGTTGAGTGCGTCAGGCTGGGTACGCTTCACAGACTCCCACCAGTAGTCTGCCTCACCGCGGAACATAAATGTGGCGAATGGAACCTTCTGTTCCTCCGTTTCCCAAGACATCAATATACTTGGTAATTTGCTTGACCCACGTTTCCGCCATGATCGGATCCGGCTTTCCCTTAAATTCTGGTGGTCCCAATTCTTTGAACTGCTTAGCTGTTGACAAACCGCGCGTTGTTATCATTTCCACCGTTTTCTGCACACGAGTCTCCCTCGTCTGATTTTGCATGAACTGCAAAATTCCTAAACATTCCATCATTCATCGTTGCTCGGTAACGTTGTTTACAGGAGGAATATTGCCTTTCCTGTTGCACGTTCCCCTGGGTAGTGATCAAAGGTGTCTCCACGGTCTGATTTACTCCATTATTAACGTTCTCAGCTGCCATTCTTAAATTACTGCCATAAAAACAAGGGTTTATAGTCATGTCATATTTATCCCTATACTCTGACCGACCAAATAACACCAAATAAACTTAGTCAGGTCATACTAGCGAAGAATTCCCCGTCTCTCCCCTCCTAGTTCTTGTCTCACATCTCAGCCGGGATCATATCCCTAAGCTCTGATTACCAATGTGACGCCCCCAAAATAGGTATACAACACCCATTCTGAGTCGCCAAATACATGGTACAGAAAGCAAACTACAACTTCAATAATACAATTGTCGTGCAAAATACGACAACACATACTGTGAGTTTAAATACAAATATTGTCTTCTAGACAATATCCACACTCAAATAAATCCTCATTACAATTATTCAAACACTATTTTACAGAAATAGTGAGGACTGCTAATACATCTTTCTAGAACCATCACTCCATACCCCGACTAGATCCTGCTATGTTCTCACCTCCTGAGAAGAAAAATGGAACAAAAAGGAAAAGGGTGAGCTCAACTAGCCCAGTAAAGAATATTATGACTAAGATAATATACAACAAATTATCGTTAGTCTTCAACAGGGAAAAATCTGATAAAATATAATCGACAACAAGTTTTAGATCAACAACTGCAGCGGAAACAGCAAACCATTAGAAGAGTCAAGTAGAGAAAGAATTCTACTATCTTCTAAGATTTAAAAGTCCATCATCAATATTTTATCCCTGTAACATCAATTAATAATCATCTTTAACCAAATATTCATCTTTGCACTACAGGCCAAAGATATTCATTTGTATCATCAGTCGGTCATGTTCATCTCAACACCTGTTCATCTTTGCACTACAGGCCAAAGATATTCATCAAGTAATTATACATCTTTGCACTACAGGCCAAAGATATTCAGTAATATCATCATTTAGGACTGAGGATGATGAAAAATATCTTAAAGAGAACGAATCCAATGAGACAGAAGGACAAATAGTAGGGATTCGTATAACAGTTTATCCAAGATCAATAATACTTCATAATAATCAATTGTGAAGCAGAATTCAAAAATAAAGATCAAAACATGGATACAATCAAAGATAGTAACCATAATAGACATCTTGGACAAAAAGGGAAAATTTTATTTTTCGGTGAATAGTGCCGTATTCGTGAATAGTGCCGTATACGTGAATAGTGCCGTATACGTGAATAGTAACCCCGACACAAAAAGTTCCAAATTTGATAAAAACTCATATCAATATTTCAGCATAATGATATTGAAGAAAATAATATCATTAAGAAGAAAATAATATCCCTTACCTCAAAATATCAGTACTTCTGGTCGGAATACCGGTATAAGGCTGAAAGAAACTTGCTCTGATGAATAGAAACTCTCAAAGTATCTAAATACTCACAAAATACACTCAATAATCTAGAGAGAGAAAGAGAGAAAACTTGTTTCTGGTGTGATTTTCAATTCTAACTTAGCCCTCTATTTATAGGAAAATTTTGGTAGGTTTGACCTGCAACCTGATGGCTTTACCTGCTACTATTCCCACCCACCACATTTGAAATATAATTCAGCACATTTCTTCACCAACCACAAGTGGGGCCCACCAATTCTAGAATTTTCCACCAAAATGATAAACTCCGAAAATTCAACAATTTCTGAACCAGTCATCTTGTAAAATTCATAATAAATCATACGTTCATTTTTAACGGTTCAAAATTTGTGGACATATACTCAACTTATATATGTATAACATATCCAAAAATTACCACGATCCAACGGTCGGATTAAAAATTATAACCCCCGCAAAATATCTCAAAAACCCTGATTTTTAATACCTCCATTCCGACAAAAATACTGATAAAAACCTCAACATTAACTCCTTCATTTTTAACCACAAAAATATATCCCTCATTTATATCCACATAAAATAAATATTTCCTTATCATATGAATCAATAATTAATTATTCACAAATAATATTACAGAATCACATTTATGACAACCAGGCCGTTCCCAGGAAAGAGGGGGCTTTCCAATAAGGATTTCTCCTTACTGGCGCGCAATTAGATGACCAAACCTCTCCTTAGACAGAACTTTCTAGACATTGCCAATAATGTTATCTAATAATATTATTCAAATAATATGAATTATTGATCTGATAAATGAAAATACTGTGCAGCAACAATTATTGAAACAACAATAATATAAAATATCAACGCAGCAATTATTGAATCAATAAAATAAAATATTGAATAATAACTACTGTAACAATTATTGAGTAGTGCCTTCTTACGTAAGAATCAATAATTGGTGCAATACCGTGTGCTACTGTATTTTAACCACCGGGTATTCCAACAGTATTAACGGTAACAACTACGCCGTTATTTATAAACAACTTATACTTGTCGTTTTCTTCATCCAATCGCTTTCCGTTATGGGGCCCACACAAGGCTGCGTCGTCGTACGAATATTCCCCGACAGCAAGAATATTCCACGACCAACCGAATATTCACCGACCAAAAATAAATATTTTATAACCACTTGCTTATTTTGCAAAATTTGCACATTTCACCCATAACCAAAGTATTATATCAAATTAACCCCTTATTATTCACAATAATATTTAGAGAAAATTTGATTTTATTCATTAATAAGTTGGGGTCTTACAACCTCCCCTCCTTATGAAATTTCGTCCTCGAAATTGACGTACGTACCTGATGTTTCAAAAAGGTGAGGATACCTCGCTTTCATTTCTGATTCCAACTCCCAGGTCATTTCTTCAATAGCATGGTTTCTCCACAAAACCTTAACTTGTGGTATAACCTTCGTGCGTAGGACATGCTCTTTCCTATCCAAGATCTTAACAGGTACCTCCTCGTACGTTAAATCTTCAGCTATCTCGTCTGGTTCTAACTCAATAATGTGGTTCGGGTCTTTAACATATTTACGAAGCATAGATATGTGAAAAACATTATGAACACGAGACATGCTTGGAGGTAATGCGAGTCTATATGCCACATTTCCTATTCGCTCAAGAATCTCAAATGGACCAACAAATCTTGGATTGAGCTTTCCTCTCTTCCCAAATCTTGTAACTCCCTTCCATGGTGCAACACGTAACAATACATGATCCCCAATATTAAATTCCACGTCCTTCCGATGAAGATCCGCATAACTCTTTTGTCGATCCTGTGCCGTTTGTATACGTTGTCGAATCGTTTGGATCTTCTCTGTAGTAATGCGTACCAATTCTGGTCCCAACAATGTTGCTTCACCCACCTCGTCCCAGCATACTGGAGAACGACATTTTCTTCCATACAACGCCTCAAATGGAGCCATACCTATGCTCGCCTGATAACTGTTGTTGTAGGAGAATTCCACCAATGGTAGGTACTTATCCCAACTCCCTTTGAGATCTAAGACACAAAGTCTTAATAGATCTTCAAGAGTTTGAATAGTCCTCTCTGATTGTCCGTCCGTTTGAGGATGGTATGCTGAACTGAATCGTAAATCCGTGCCCATAGCTTTCTGCAAGCTAACCCAAAATCGTGAAGTGAATCTTGGGTCACGATCCGAAACTATGGATACTGGCATGCCATGCAATCTCACAATCTCGTTCACGTACATACTAGCAAGACGTTCAAGGGAATAAGTCTCACGTATCGGCAAGAAATGAGCGGACTTGGTTAATCTATCAACAATAACCCAAATCGCATCTATGCCTTGAGAAACCTTGGGAAGACCTGTAACAAAATCCATAGTAATGTGTTCCCACTTCCATTTCGGAATCTCAAGTGGTTGCAATGGACCCTTTGGTACTTGATGCTCCGCTTTTACACGTTGACAAGTTAAACATCTCGAGATAAACTCCGCGATCTCTCTTTTCATATTGCTCCACCAAAATGTATGTCGAAGATCGTGATACATTTTGGTACTCCCAGGATGGATTGCAAACGGTGTGTTGTGTGCCTCCATCATTATTCTATGCTTCAAGTCAAAATCGTTAGGAACACAAAGTCTGGAGTTGACTCGAAGTATTCCTTCTTCATCGATTCTTGCTTCTGGAATAGCACCTTCTTGCACTTTCTTCTTCATACGCATCAGCTCTATATCCGTAGCTTGAGCAGCTTTAACTTTATCGATTAAAGTCGGTTCTACTCGTATATTTGATATCATCATGTGGGTACTTGGAGCCTTCATCTCTATCTCCATCCTTTGCAAGTCATACAAAATGGGCCTTTGTGTTAAAAACATTGCACTCGTACCCGCATATGATCTTCTACTCAATGCGTCAGCTACTACGTTTGCTTTTCCAGGATGATATTGGATGGTATGATCGTAATCTTTCAACAGCTCAAGCCAACGTCGTTGCCGCATGTTGAGTTCCTTTTGGGTGAAGAAATATTTGAGGCTTTTATGATCTGTATAGATCTCCACTTTCTCCCCATACAGGTAGTGTCTCCAGATCTTCAACGCAAAAACGACTGCTGCCAACTCCAAATCATGAGTAGGATAATTCCTCTCATATTCTTTGAGTTGTCGTGAGGCATAGGCTATGACTTTCCCATGTTGCATGAGAACACATCCTAACCCTTTGCCTGAAGCATCGCTGTAGATAACAAATCCATCCGAACCAGATGGTATTGTCAAAACAGGTGCCGAAATGAGTCTCCTCTTGAGTTCTTGGAAACTCTTCTCGCATTCCTCACTCCATACGAATTTTGTATCTTTCCGAGTCAGCTGAGTTAACGGAGTAGCGATTCGAGAAAATCCTTCCACAAATCTCCGATAATAACCAGCTAAGCCCAGAAAGCTACGTACTTCGGTTACCGACTTCGGTTGCTCCCAACTTTGTATGGCTTCAATCTTCGCCGGGTCGACAGATACTCCATGTTTTGACACCACGTGCCCAAGGAATGCTACTTCCTCAAGCCAGAACTCGCATTTCTTCAGTTTGGCATATAGCTTGTTTTCACGAAGCCTTTGCAGTACCAGCTTCAAATGGCGCTCATGATCTTCACGGCTTTTGGAATAGATGAGGATGTCATCAATAAAGACAACAACGAACTGATCCAAATATTCTTTGAATACACGGTTCATCATATCCATGAAGGCAGCAGGAGCATTAGTCAATCCAAAAGACATTACTAAGAATTCATAATGCCCGTACCGAGTTCTGAAGGCAGTCTTTGGAATATCCTCAGTTTTAATCTTCAGCTGATGATATCCAGAACGAAGATCGATCTTTGAAAAGAATTGTGCTCCTTGCAACTGGTCAAACAGGTCATCAATGCGAGGTAGCGGATACCTATTCTTGATGGTGACATGGTTCAATTCTCGATAGTCAATACAAAGTCGCATACTCCCGTCTTTCTTCTTTACGAATAAAACAGGAGCACCCCAAGGAGACGTACTAGGACGAATAAAACCGATGTCCAACAACTCCTGTAGTTGGACTTTTAACTCCTGAAGTTCAATAGGAGCCATTCGATATGGGGTTTTAGAAATGGGCTTTGTACCGGGTTCAAGGTCAATAAAGAATTCAATTTCTCGTTCCGGGGGTAGACCGGGAAGTTCTTCAGGAAATACATCGGAAAATTCTCTAACAATAGAAATATTATTCAAATCTGACTTGTCTTTGTTCAAATCCATAACATGGGCTAAGAAAGCTTGACATCCGTTTTTCAATAAACGAATAGCTTTGTGGCTTGATATGACAGTGACTGATTTTAGTGGTTTAGTAGTTTGAATTCGTATGACAGGTTGGTTAGGAATATGAAAACTAACAACCTTACGAAAACAATCAATTTTAGCATGATGAGTGGTTAACCAATCAATTCCTAAAATCACATCAAAAGCAAGTATCTTTAAAGAGATAAGATCAACAGGTAATGTGATAGTGCCAACTTGGATCATGCAAGATTTATAAACTGTAGATGTAACGAAGGTTTCACCCAACGGAGTTTCAACAGATAAGTTAAAGTCCAATTTCTCCGGAGTCAAGTTTAAACGTTGAGCACAAGCAGGAGAGATAAAAGAATGGGTAGAACCGGTATCTAGTAAAGTATAAACTTCGCAAGAATTCAAGATTAGCTTACCCGTGATCACCTCGTTCGGGTTTCTCGCGTTTTGGCCAGTAACGACAAACGCCCTTCCAGGAACCGCTGATTTCGACTTATCCGGGACAACTTTTGGAGTCACCATCCCCGCTGAACTTGGTTTTGCTACAGAACACTCTCGAGCTATATGACCTTCCTTTCCACAGTTATAACATACCTTGGATTGTTGTGGGCAGTTTGGGCTGATATGTCCCTCTTTCCCACATTTGTAACATACGACCGGTGGTCGTTCTCCTCCCCTAGAAACAGTTGATGTTTGTGCTGACGTCTTCACGTTATCATTGTTGTACCTTCTCTTCTTGAAATCTCCTCCCGACTCGCTCCTTCTATTATCACGACCACGATTACCACCAGAGTGGTTACCGCTTTTGTCCGAATGTTTTCCTCCCTGCTGGTTTTCATTGCTTCGATGACTGCCGCCACCGGTATGACCCTGGTTGTGGTCCCTCGGTTGCACATACTCATTATCTCGCTCTAATAATTGAGCCCTGTTTACAACATCTGAATATAAAGAAAATTTATGAGAGATAAGATATTGCCGAATCTCGGGTTTTAGACCTCTCAGAAACATCCTTGTCATTCGTTCCTCATTTTCGACCAAATGAGGTGCAAACCTGGATAACTCTGCAAACTTCGCCTCGTACTGGGACACCGTCATGTTGTTTTGTTCCAGTCTAATAAACTCAACCTCCTTCATATGACGAATACTTTCAGGAAAGTACTTGTCATTGAACAGTTTTTGAAATGTTTCCCAGGACATGTTGAGTGCGTCAGGCTGGGTACGCTTCACAGACTCCCACCAGTAGTCTGCCTCACCGCGGAACATAAATGTGGCGAATGGAACCTTCTGTTCCTCCGTGCATCCCAAGACATCAAATATCTTGGTAATTTGCTTGACCCACGTTTCCGCCATGATCGGATCCGGCTTTCCCTTAAATTCTGGTGGTCCCAATTCTTTGAACTGCTTAGCTGTGACAAACCGCGCGTTGTTATCATTTCCACCCGTATTCTGCACACGAGTCTCCCTCGTCTGATTTTGCATGAACTGCAAAAAGCTCCTAAACATTCCATCATTCATCGTTTGCTCGGTAACGTTGTTTACAGGAGGAATATTGCCTTCCTGTTGCACGTTCCCCTGGGTAGTGATCAAAGGTGTCTCCACGGTCTGATTTACTCCATTATTAACGTTCTCAGCTGCCATTCTTAAATACTGCCATAAAACAAGGGTTAATAGTCATGTCATATATTATCCCTATACTCTGACCGACCAAATAAACACCAAATAAACTTAGTCAGGTCATACTAGCGAAGGAATTCCCCGTCTCTCCCCTCCTAGTTCTTGTCTCACATCTCAGCCAGGGATCATATCCCTAAGCTCTGATACCAACTGTGACGCCCCCAGAATAGGTATACAACACCCATTCTGAGTCGCCAAATACATGGTACAGAAAGCAAACTACAACTTCAATAATACAATTGTCGTGCAAAATACGACAACACATACTGTGAGTTTAAATACAAATATTGTCTTCTAGACAATATCCACACTCAAATAAATCCTCATTACAATTATTCAAACACTATTTTACAGAAATAGTGAGGACTGCTAATACATCTTTCTAGAACCATCACTCCATACCCCGACTAGATCCTGCTATGTTCTCACCTCCTGAGAAGAAAAATGGAACAAAAAGGAAAAGGGTGAGCTCAACTAGCCCAGTAAAGAATATTATGACTAAGATAATATACAACAAATTATCGTTAGTCTTCAACAGGGAAAAATCTGATAAAATATAATCGACAACAAGTTTTAGATCAACAACTGCAGCGGAAACAGCAAACCATTAGAAGAGTCAAGTAGAGAAAGAATTCTACTATCTTCTAAGATTTAAAAGTCCATCATCAATATTTTATCCCTGTAACATCAATTAATAATCATCTTTAACCAAATATTCATCTTTGCACTACAGGCCAAAGATATTCATTTGTATCATCAGTCGGTCATGTTCATCTCAACACCTGTTCATCTTTGCACTACAGGCCAAAGATATTCATCAAGTAATTATACATCTTTGCACTACAGGCCAAAGATATTCAGTAATATCATCATTTAGGACTGAGGATGATGAAAAATATCTTAAAGAGAACGAATCCAATGAGACAGAAGGACAAATAGTAGGGATTCGTATAACAGTTTATCCAAGATCAATAATACTTCATAATAATCAATTGTGAAGCAGAATTCAAAAATAAAGATCAAAACATGGATACAATCAAAGATAGTAACCATAATAGACATCTTGGACAAAAAGGGAAAATTTTATTTTTCGGTGAATAGTGCCGTATTCGTGAATAGTGCCGTATACGTGAATAGTGCCGTATACGTGAATAGTAACCCCGACACAAAAAGTTCCAAATTTGATAAAAACTCATATCAATATTTCAGCATAATGATATTGAAGAAAATAATATCATTAAGAAGAAAATAATATCCCTTACCTCAAAATATCAGTACTTCTGGTCGGAATACCGGTATAAGGCTGAAAGAAACTTGCTCTGATGAATAGAAACTCTCAAAGTATCTAAATACTCACAAAATACACTCAATAATCTAGAGAGAGAAAGAGAGAAAACTTGTTTCTGGTGTGATTTTCAATTCTAACTTAGCCCTCTATTTATAGGAAAATTTTGGTAGGTTTGACCTGCAACCTGATGGCTTTACCTGCTACTATTCCCACCCACCACATTTGAAATATAATTCAGCACATTTCTTCACCAACCACAAGTGGGGCCCACCAATTCTAGAATTTTCCACCAAAATGATAAACTCCGAAAATTCAACAATTTCTGAACCAGTCATCTTGTAAAATTCATAATAAATCATACGTTCATTTTTAACGGTTCAAAATTTGTGGACATATACTCAACTTATATATGTATAACATATCCAAAAATTACCACGATCCAACGGTCGGATTAAAAATTATAACCCCCGCAAAATATCTCAAAAACCCTGATTTTTAATACCTCCATTCCGACAAAAATACTGATAAAAACCTCAACATTAACTCCTTCATTTTTAACCACAAAAATATATCCCTCATTTATATCCACATAAAATAAATATTTCCTTATCATATGAATCAATAATTAATTATTCACAAATAATATTACAGAATCACATTTATGACAACCAGGCCGTTCCCAGGAAAGAGGGGGCTTTCCAATAAGGATTTCTCCTTACTGGCGCGCAATTAGATGACCAAACCTCTCCTTAGACAGAACTTTCTAGACATTGCCAATAATGTTATCTAATAATATTATTCAAATAATATGAATTATTGATCTGATAAATGAAAATACTGTGCAGCAACAATTATTGAAACAACAATAATATAAAATATCAACGCAGCAATTATTGAATCAATAAAATAAAATATTGAATAATAACTACTGTAACAATTATTGAGTAGTGCCTTCTTACGTAAGAATCAATAATTGGTGCAATACCGTGTGCTACTGTATTTTAACCACCGGGTATTCCAACAGTATTAACGGTAACAACTACGCCGTTATTTATAAACAACTTATACTTGTCGTTTTCTTCATCCAATCGCTTTCCGTTATGGGGCCCACACAAGGCTGCGTCGTCGTACGAATATTCCCCGACAGCAAGAATATTCCACGACCAACCGAATATTCACCGACAAAAATAAATATTTTATAACCACTTGCTTATTTTGCAAAATTTGCACATTTCACCCATAACCAAAGTATTATATCAAATTAACCCCTTATTATTCACAATAATATTTAGAGAAAATTTGATTTTATTCATTAATAAGTTGGGGTCTTACAACCTCCCCTCCTTATGAAATTTCGTCCTCGAAATTGACGTACGTACCTGATGTTTCAAAAAGGTGAGGATACCTCGCTTTCATTTCTGATTCCAACTCCCAGGTCATTTCTTCAATAGCATGGTTTCTCCACAAAACCTTAACTTGTGGTATAACCTTCGTGCGTAGGACATGCTCTTTCCTATCCAAGATCTTAACAGGTACCTCCTCGTACGTTAAATCTTCAGCTATCTCGTCTGGTTCTAACTCAATAATGTGGTTCGGGTCTTTAACATATTTACGAAGCATAGATATGTGAAAAACATTATGAACACGAGACATGCTTGGAGGTAATGCGAGTCTATATGCCACATTTCCTATTCGCTCAAGAATCTCAAATGGACCAACAAATCTTGGATTGAGCTTTCCTCTCTTCCCAAATCTTGTAACTCCCTTCCATGGTGCAACACGTAACAATACATGATCCCCAATATTAAATTCCACGTCCTTCCGATGAAGATCCGCATAACTCTTTTGTCGATCCTGTGCCGTTTGTATACGTTGTCGAATCGTTTGGATCTTCTCTGTAGTAATGCGTACCAATTCTGGTCCCAACAATGTTGCTTCACCCACCTCGTCCCAGCATACTGGAGAACGACATTTTCTTCCATACAACGCCTCAAATGGAGCCATACCTATGCTCGCCTGATAACTGTTGTTGTAGGAGAATTCCACCAATGGTAGGTACTTATCCCAACTCCCTTTGAGATCTAGGACACAAAGTCTTAATAGATCTTCAAGAGTTTGAATAGTCCTCTCTGATTGTCCGTCCGTTTGAGGATGGTATGCTGAACTGAATCGTAAATCCGTGCCCATAGCTTTCTGCAAGCTAACCCAAAATCGTGAAGTGAATCTTGGGTCACGATCCGAAACTATGGATACTGGCATGCCATGCAATCTCACAATCTCGTTCACGTACATACTAGCAAGACGTTCAAGGGAATAAGTCTCACGTATCGGCAAGAAATGAGCGGACTTGGTTAATCTATCAACAATAACCCAAATCGCATCTATGCCTTGAGAAACCTTGGGAAGACCTGTAACAAAATCCATAGTAATGTGTTCCCACTTCCATTTCGGAATCTCAAGTGGTTGCAATGGACCCTTTGGTACTTGATGCTCCGCTTTTACACGTTGACAAGTTAAACATCTCGAGATAAACTCCGCGATCTCTCTTTTCATATTGCTCCACCAAAATGTATGTCGAAGATCGTGATACATTTTGGTACTCCCAGGATGGATTGCAAACGGTGTGTTGTGTGCCTCCATCATTATTCTATGCTTCAAGTCAAAATCGTTAGGAACACAAAGTCTGGAGTTGACTCGAAGTATTCCTTCTTCATCGATTCTTGCTTCTGGAATAGCACCTTCTTGCACTTTCTTCTTCATACGCATCAGCTCTATATCCGTAGCTTGAGCAGCTTTAACTTTATCGATTAAAGTCGGTTCTACTCGTATATTTGATATCATCATGTGGGTACTTGGAGCCTTCATCTCTATCTCCATCCTTTGCAAGTCATACAAAATGGGCCTTTGTGTTAAAAACATTGCACTCGTACCCGCATATGATCTTCTACTCAATGCGTCAGCTACTACGTTTGCTTTTCCAGGATGATATTGGATGGTATGATCGTAATCTTTCAACAGCTCAAGCCAACGTCGTTGCCGCATGTTGAGTTCCTTTTGGGTGAAGAAATATTTGAGGCTTTTATGATCTGTATAGATCTCCACTTTCTCCCCATACAGGTAGTGTCTCCAGATCTTCAACGCAAAAACGACTGCTGCCAACTCCAAATCATGAGTAGGATAATTCCTCTCATATTCTTTGAGTTGTCGTGAGGCATAGGCTATGACTTTCCCATGTTGCATGAGAACACATCCTAACCCTTTGCCTGAAGCATCGCTGTAGATAACAAATCCATCCGAACCAGATGGTATTGTCAAAACAGGTGCCGAAATGAGTCTCCTCTTGAGTTCTTGGAAACTCTTCTCGCATTCCTCACTCCATACGAATTTTGTATCTTTCCGAGTCAGCTGAGTTAACGGAGTAGCGATTCGAGAAAATCCTTCCACAAATCTCCGATAATAACCAGCTAAGCCCAGAAAGCTACGTACTTCGGTTACCGACTTCGGTTGCTCCCAACTTTGTATGGCTTCAATCTTCGCCGGGTCGACAGATACTCCATGTTTTGACACCACGTGCCCAAGGAATGCTACTTCCTCAAGCCAGAACTCGCATTTCTTCAGTTTGGCATATAGCTTGTTTTCACGAAGCCTTTGCAGTACCAGCTTCAAATGGCGCTCATGATCTTCACGGCTTTTGGAATAGATGAGGATGTCATCAATAAAGACAACAACGAACTGATCCAAATATTCTTTGAATACACGGTTCATCATATCCATGAAGGCAGCAGGAGCATTAGTCAATCCAAAAGACATTACTAAGAATTCATAATGCCCGTACCGAGTTCTGAAGGCAGTCTTTGGAATATCCTCAGTTTTAATCTTCAGCTGATGATATCCAGAACGAAGATCGATCTTTGAAAAGAATTGTGCTCCTTGCAACTGGTCAAACAGGTCATCAATGCGAGGTAGCGGATACCTATTCTTGATGGTGACATGGTTCAATTCTCGATAGTCAATACAAAGTCGCATACTCCCGTCTTTCTTCTTTACGAATAAAACAGGAGCACCCCAAGGAGACGTACTAGGACGAATAAAACCGATGTCCAACAACTCCTGTAGTTGGACTTTTAACTCCTGAAGTTCAATAGGAGCCATTCGATATGGGGTTTTAGAAATGGGCTTTGTACCGGGTTCAAGGTCAATAAAGAATTCAATTTCTCGTTCCGGGGGTAGACCGGGAAGTTCTTCAGGAAATACATCGGAAAATTCTCTAACAATAGAAATATTATTCAAATCTGACTTGTCTTTGTTCAAATCCATAACATGGGCTAAGAAAGCTTGACATCCGTTTTTCAATAAACGAATAGCTTTGTGGCTTGATATGACAGTGACTGATTTTAGTGGTTTAGTAGTTTGAATTCGTATGACAGGTTGGTTAGGAATATGAAAACTAACAACCTTACGAAAACAATCAATTTTAGCATGATGAGTGGTTAACCAATCAATTCCTAAAATCACATCAAAAGCAAGTATCTTTAAAGAGATAAGATCAACAGGTAATGTGATAGTGCCAACTTGGATCATGCAAGATTTATAAACTGTAGATGTAACGAAGGTTTCACCCAACGGAGTTTCAACAGATAAGTTAAAGTCCAATTTCTCCGGAGTCAAGTTTAAACGTTGAGCACAAGCAGGAGAGATAAAAGAATGGGTAGAACCGGTATCTAGTAAAGTATAAACTTCGCAAGAATTCAAGATTAGCTTACCCGTGATCACCTCGTTCGGGTTTCTCGCGTTTTGGCCAGTAACGACAAACGCCCTTCCAGGAACCGCTGATTTCGACTTATCCGGGACAACTTTTGGAGTCACCATCCCCGCTGAACTTGGTTTTGCTACAGAACACTCTCGAGCTATATGACCTTCCTTTCCACAGTTATAACATACCTTGGATTGTTGTGGGCAGTTTGGGCTGATATGTCCCTCTTTCCCACATTTGTAACATACGACCGGTGGTCGTTCTCCTCCCCTAGAAACAGTTGATGTTTGTGCTGACGTCTTCACGTTATCATTGTTGTACCTTCTCTTCTTGAAATCTCCTCCCGACTCGCTCCTTCTATTATCACGACCACGATTACCACCAGAGTGGTTACCGCTTTTGTCCGAATGTTTTCCTCCCTGCTGGTTTTCATTGCTTCGATGACTGCCGCCACCGGTATGACCCTGGTTGTGGTCCCTCGGTTGCACATACTCATTATCTCGCTCTAATAATTGAGCCCTGTTTACAACATCTGAATATAAAGAAAATTTATGAGAGATAAGATATTGCCGAATCTCGGGTTTTAGACCTCTCAGAAACATCCTTGTCATTCGTTCCTCATTTTCGACCAAATGAGGTGCAAACCTGGATAACTCTGCAAACTTCGCCTCGTACTGGGACACCGTCATGTTGTTTTGTTCCAGTCTAATAAACTCAACCTCCTTCATATGACGAATACTTTCAGGAAAGTACTTGTCATTGAACAGTTTTTGAAATGTTTCCCAGGACATGTTGAGTGCGTCAGGCTGGGTACGCTTCACAGACTCCCACCAGTAGTCTGCCTCACCGCGGAACATAAATGTGGCGAATGGAACCTTCTGTTCCTCCGTGCATCCCAAGACATCAAATATCTTGGTAATTTGCTTGACCCACGTTTCCGCCATGATCGGATCCGGCTTTCCCTTAAATTCTGGTGGTCCCAATTCTTTGAACTGCTTAGCTGTGACAAACCGCGCGTTGTTATCATTTCCACCCGTATTCTGCACACGAGTCTCCCTCGTCTGATTTTGCATGAACTGCAAAAAGCTCCTAAACATTCCATCATTCATCGTTTGCTCGGTAACGTTGTTTACAGGAGGAATATTGCCTTCCTGTTGCACGTTCCCCTGGGTAGTGATCAAAGGTGTCTCCACGGTCTGATTTACTCCATTATTAACGTTCTCAGCTGCCATTCTTAAATACTGCCATAAAACAAGGGTTAATAGTCATGTCATATATTATCCCTATACTCTGACCGACCAAATAAACACCAAATAAACTTAGTCAGGTCATACTAGCGAAGGAATTCCCCGTCTCTCCCCTCCTAGTTCTTGTCTCACATCTCAGCCAGGGATCATATCCCTAAGCTCTGATACCAACTGTGACGCCCCCAAAATAGGTATACAACACCCATTCTGAGTCGCCAAATACATGGTACAGAAAGCAAACTACAACTTCAATAATACAATTGTCGTGCAAAATACGACAACACATACTGTGAGTTTAAATACAAATATTGTCTTCTAGACAATATCCACACTCAAATAAATCCTCATTACAATTATTCAAACACTATTTTACAGAAATAGTGAGGACTGCTAATACATCTTTCTAGAACCATCACTCCATACCCCGACTAGATCCTGCTATGTTCTCACCTCCTGAGAAGAAAAATGGAACAAAAAGGAAAAGGGTGAGCTCAACTAGCCCAGTAAAGAATATTATGACTAAGATAATATACAACAAATTATCGTTAGTCTTCAACAGGGAAAAATCTGATAAAATATAATCGACAACAAGTTTTAGATCAACAACTGCAGCGGAAACAGCAAACCATTAGAAGAGTCAAGTAGAGAAAGAATTCTACTATCTTCTAAGATTTAAAAGTCCATCATCAATATTTTATCCCTGTAACATCAATTAATAATCATCTTTAACCAAATATTCATCTTTGCACTACAGGCCAAAGATATTCATTTGTATCATCAGTCGGTCATGTTCATCTCAACACCTGTTCATCTTTGCACTACAGGCCAAAGATATTCATCAAGTAATTATACATCTTTGCACTACAGGCCAAAGATATTCAGTAATATCATCATTTAGGACTGAGGATGATGAAAAATATCTTAAAGAGAACGAATCCAATGAGACAGAAGGACAAATAGTAGGGATTCGTATAACAGTTTATCCAAGATCAATAATACTTCATAATAATCAATTGTGAAGCAGAATTCAAAAATAAAGATCAAAACATGGATACAATCAAAGATAGTAACCATAATAGACATCTTGGACAAAAAGGGAAAATTTTATTTTTCGGTGAATAGTGCCGTATTCGTGAATAGTGCCGTATACGTGAATAGTGCCGTATACGTGAATAGTAACCCCGACACAAAAAGTTCCAAATTTGATAAAAACTCATATCAATATTTCAGCATAATGATATTGAAGAAAATAATATCATTAAGAAGAAAATAATATCCCTTACCTCAAAATATCAGTACTTCTGGTCGGAATACCGGTATAAGGCTGAAAGAAACTTGCTCTGATGAATAGAAACTCTCAAAGTATCTAAATACTCACAAAATACACTCAATAATCTAGAGAGAGAAAGAGAGAAAACTTGTTTCTGGTGTGATTTTCAATTCTAACTTAGCCCTCTATTTATAGGAAAATTTTGGTAGGTTTGACCTGCAACCTGATGGCTTTACCTGCTACTATTCCCACCCACCACATTTGAAATATAATTCAGCACATTTCTTCACCAACCACAAGTGGGGCCCACCAATTCTAGAATTTTCCACCAAAATGATAAACTCCGAAAATTCAACAATTTCTGAACCAGTCATCTTGTAAAATTCATAATAAATCATACGTTCATTTTTAACGGTTCAAAATTTGTGGACATATACTCAACTTATATATGTATAACATATCCAAAAATTACCACGATCCAACGGTCGGATTAAAAATTATAACCCCCGCAAAATATCTCAAAAACCCTGATTTTTAATACCTCCATTCCGACAAAAATACTGATAAAAACCTCAACATTAACTCCTTCATTTTTAACCACAAAAATATATCCCTCATTTATATCCACATAAAATAAATATTTCCTTATCATATGAATCAATAATTAATTATTCACAAATAATATTACAGAATCACATTTATGACAACCAGGCCGTTCCCAGGAAAGAGGGGGCTTTCCAATAAGGATTTCTCCTTACTGGCGCGCAATTAGATGACCAAACCTCTCCTTAGACAGAACTTTCTAGACATTGCCAATAATGTTATCTAATAATATTATTCAAATAATATGAATTATTGATCTGATAAATGAAAATACTGTGCAGCAACAATTATTGAAACAACAATAATATAAAATATCAACGCAGCAATTATTGAATCAATAAAATAAAATATTGAATAATAACTACTGTAACAATTATTGAGTAGTGCCTTCTTACGTAAGAATCAATAATTGGTGCAATACCGTGTGCTACTGTATTTTAACCACCGGGTATTCCAACAGTATTAACGGTAACAACTACGCCGTTATTTATAAACAACTTATACTTGTCGTTTTCTTCATCCAATCGCTTTCCGTTATGGGGCCCACACAAGGCTGCGTCGTCGTACGAATATTCCCCGACAGCAAGAATATTCCACGACCAACCGAATATTCACCGACCAAAAATAAATATTTTATAACCACTTGCTTATTTTGCAAAAATTTGCACATTTCACCCATAACCAAAGTATTATATCAAATTAACCCCTTATTATTCACAATAATATTTAGAGAAAATTTGATTTTATTCATTAATAAGTTGGAGTCTTACAGTTTAGTTTATTTCACAACTATTAATTTATTGTAGAAGTGATGTACAAAGAAAATATTTAATTCTTTTAGCTAATTATATTTATAATTGTTATTACTTGCTGGGCACCCAAATGCTCATTCTTACTTTAAATTTAAATATTTTTAGCTAGGTATGATGAACCCGAAGGTTCAATCAAGAACAAGTGAAAAGGAAAGCAAACAAAATATGTTTATTGGTATCTTTTGTAATAGCTAGACTGTATTAAGGTAATGATATGTATTATCTATCATGTAAAGAATTATAGTAAAGGTTGCGTACTTGGGATTAGACTCTGATAAATATAAATCAAGTTTGATTTTTATATTATTTTTATTATTATTAGTATTATTCCGCTCATAGAAATGGTATCGTGAAGCACCGAGTTCGGGTTTCAAGTACCTGAATTTGGGGGCGTCACAAAGGCTACTTGCTGCACTTTTGCCTCTTCAATAGAATCAATCTTCTTTGACATAGCTGATAACTAAGATGCTAGAGTCGTGATTGCATCCACTTCTAATACTCTGGCTACTTTCTGTTGATTCAATCTAGAATTTGGCCATTGCCTCTTCATATTTCTTGGCCATGAATGCCCCTCCAGACGCTGCATTAATGCTTATTCTAGTATGACTATTCAGCCCATTATAGAAGGTATTCAGCTGCATCCACTTAGGTAATCAATGATGAGGGCATCTCCTTAGCAAATCCTTATATCTTTCCCATACTTCATATAATGAATCCCCATGTTGTTACTCAAACATAGAAATGTCATTTCTCATCTTGACGGTCTTTTCAAGAGGGAAGAATTTAGCTAATAACTTATGTGCTAAGTCATTCCAAGTGGTAATGGAGCCCGGTGGTAACGAGTGAAGCAAACTTTTTTCTTTGTCCCTCAATGTAAAAGGAAATAGCCTAAGTCTCACTTCATCATCCGATACCCCATTAAACTTGAATGTATCACAAATCTCAAGGAAGCTCACTAAATGTTCATTTGGGTCATCATTAACCATGCCCCCAAACTGGACTGAGTTTTGTATCATTTGAATGGTTCCTAGTTTAATTTCAAAAGAATCTGTTGTTATGGTCGGTCTTGTGATACTTGATTGGAGTTCAATAATTCGCGGCGTACCATGACATCTGGTGTTTCAATTTCCTCTTGAATGTTTGTGATCCCCTTTCTCAATCGCTGAACCCTTCTATTAATGTCATCCTTGTAAGGCAACAAATCAGGCTTCTTAGATCGAGTTTGCATACACTAGTCAAGAGTACCTGAAACAAAAGAAAAATATAAAAAGAAATAAGATAAGAAAGATTTATTTAACTAAGACCAATCTAATTTAAATTGATGACAAAAGTAATAAAAATAATTTATAATCCCCGGCAACGGCGACAAAAACTTGTTGGCTTATTTATATAAATGACAAACCAATACACACACGCAAGTGCACGTGGTCAACAAGTAATATAGAAGAAGTAAAGTATCGTTCCCACTGAGAATATTAATTGCCCTTTAATCTAACATACACCAATTTTATAATTATCTCGGTCTACTTAAACAGATGAGAAAATTATAATTTATCTAAAATACTGAACATCGAAAGACAACTAACTAACAAGTAATTTTAATCAGATAAGGGAGATACGAGATTATAATTTCATGTAATGCGTCACTCAGATGTTATACTTCCTATTAAGCCCAGTTGATTATTTCAGATTGCTAGTCAAGAACAAGAAAATAAAATATGGCAATCTCTCGATGTACCATACCAATATAACATTAAATCCACAATTGATAAAATGAATGTGAACACCCAAATTAATTAACTCAATATATCTCTAAGTGACCTAAAATTAAAAAGGGCTTAAGTGCAAGTTCTCAATTGTCTACGAGTGGTGCTTCGGTATATCTCTATCTTTAGCACGAAATATGGACTCTAACACCTTATAGAATCAAAAACACAAGCTAATATGGTCAGATCTTAACTCACAATTCATTTCCAAATTTCATATAAGTTATCCCAGTAATTGGTGATCAAGTAATTATGCAATTTAAACAAACCATAATAGACAATCCATACATAATCAATCAAATCTCAATAAGGAAGCATATAAATTTGAAAAAAAACATTAAGATCCATTATAATCCCGCAATAGAAATTAGTTCATAATATAAATAAAATCCATCATAGAAAATTGTGCATACATTGAAGTCAAAAATGAAAGTAAAGAGAAGCTAAGGAATGAGAGATGGAAATCTGGTATCTCCTCTTCAATTTTAAACCTTCAATGTTGAGCCAATGCTTCAATGCTCCCAAATCTAAGCTAATCTTGAAATATGAAATGAAAACTAAGAGAGATTCATAGTAGATAGAAGAATACACACAATGCTCTCTCTATGTTCCTATATAACCCAAAAGGGTAATAAAAACATCCTAATATATTTGCCCTAACTTCCAATGACCCCCTCTTCAAGTAAGAATTCGATTGGACCATTAAATGAAAAATTAGACTTTTTGGCTTCAGTGACTGGCGCAGCTGCACCGGTCTTGTGCTTGTTCTGGGCTCAGCTGCGCACCAGGGCATTCTGTGTTGGGGTTGGGCACAGCTGCGCTGGTTTCTATAGTGAATCAGGCGCAGCTGCGCTCTCTTGCAATCTTGCAATCTGTTGTTCTTTTGCGGCAACTTCAGTTTCATACACTCTTTGATCACTTTTGCTTCTCTTTTCACCATGCCTTAACTTCTTTGCTCCCACACACCAAGTTCCATGTATATCATGCCACTGTGTTATTTTTTTGACAAAAGATGCCACTGAGCGAGTTCCCAAACATGAATCCTATAAAAAGGAAAGATATCCATGAAAAGCAACTTAAACAAATGAGATTAAGCAACAGTTACAACAAGTTAATATCCAATAAGTAGGTATAAGACCTACTTATCAAATACGCCCAAACTTAAACCGTTTCTTGCCCTCAAATAACAAAATAAAGAAAATGCAAAAGCTAAGTAGTATGCAGTCTACTCTAAATGCCTGTAAATCCACATTAATCAGTATGAAATCCAAATGAGTTTGTGAAACCCCAAAACCCTAATAAGACTCGGTTATGAAAATTCAGTTATATTAATAAAATCTCTCCATTCTGAAAGTGTTTTTTTGTTAATATATACTCTGCTTAACAAATTAGGTCAAATAAATTTTCGTCCGAAAATTGACGTGCTTGACACGTCGTGCTTAAAATTTTCTTTCGAAAATGGACTTTTCGGTATATATGTTTTGACAAGCTACTTTGGGGTGCTTACATTGACAAAACAATTTATCGTGCTTGTTAGGCTTTTTGGAAAATCTAAGTTAGGAACCCTAGATTACAAACTGTAATCCTAATTTGTAAACCCTAACCCTAAATAACTAGACTAAACCCTGATTAGGTTATTCTAACACCTAATCATGATTGTTAAACTTCAAATAAGTACTAATAAACATCATTAAGTATCCCTAATTATAAAAACCAAAACCCTAGTCAAGATTAAAGAGGATTAGGGCATAATTAAGCTACTAATTTGATCAACTAGCTCACAAGTAGGTTAGGAGTCATCAACACAAGTTTTAAAACATCACATGACCTGCTTCCAAACTCCCAAGCAGCATCAAAGTCATAGATCAGATATTTTAGGAGGCAAGTAGGTGATTAAATGACCAAAAAGCCAAGTTTGAAAATTCTATAAAAGGCAACCTTAGTTCAGTGCAAACTCGCAAAATTTACAAGCCTATACACTCATATAACCTGTCTAAACAAGCCTTGGTGATAGCAACAATAGATTCAGTAGCCATAAATCAAAATCAAGTAAACAAAGGTGCAAACCCTAATTTTAAGCTAGATCTTTGATGCTATGTTTAATTATTTATTTAGATGTTTAGATATATGTAATAACATGTTAGAAAGTATGTGACAACCCCAAAATAGGTCCATTCCATCCAACCCATTCTGAGTCGTCAAATACATTGTACAGAAAATAACTACAACTCTATTACAACAATTGTCGTACAAAATACAACAACACATATGCAGTGAGTTTGAATACAAATATATATCAAATGTGACACATGTCCCAAACGTGGACAGCACCTCACAGTAACACCTTACATAAAGGTATAGTCAAACACTATTTTAGAAATTAGAATCTTTGGGAAGTGCTCAAGGAAACCTTCGTACATGGGACGCCATGCGTCTAGGTTATGATAGATATCATATGGCCACAGAATTATTCTTGGTTGACCCAATAGACCCCAAAGAAAAACGAAAAGATTACTATCATATTCTTTCCAATGGTGAGTCTTCTCTTGACATATCATTATCTCTACTGTCTCTAATTGAGAATTATACTTCAAACAAACACCAAGATTATATAGGTAGTGCTCGTATATATACTCAGCAAGTGGATGAGCACATCCCTGTCTTATGATGACACGAGGTTGTATGTCGTTAGACATCTTGTATGATAGTGGCAAACCACCCTTCCAACGTTGGGTACACCTTACCCTATTGGATTCACCAAATAAAACTACTAAATGAACTTTTCTATACTGCTTCGGGAGAACATCCACAGCTAGAGACCACCGTTCTATTTCCCCGTTACCCTCGCTCGACCCAGCTACACTGTTATTACCTGAAAGGAATTGTGAAGCAAAAGGGTGAGCACAACTAGCTCAGTAAAGTATATCATGACTAAAAATAATTAAATTATCAATAGCCTTCATCAATAATAAATCAGAGATTTAGAACATATGGTAAATGATAAAAATTTCAACCATAGTTGCAGCGGAACGAGCAATCCATTAGAAGAGTCAAATAGACTATAAAGTCTATTATCTTCTCCATGTTAAAAATCCATCAACAATGTTTTATCCCTGTAACATCAATCAACAATTCTGGTCCACAATCATATGAATAACTCATAATCATAACTGTAGTTCTAAATTCCTCTTCTCATCCAGGACGAAGATAATTTCCATCACCTATCTTTACCTGAAACATCAAAGATCATGGTTACACCAAATCACATTTCATGTTCATAATCATACTAATAACTTCATCTTTGCACTACGGCCAAAGATATTCATTTGTATCACCAGTTGGTCATGTTTATCTCAACATCTGTTCATCTTTGCACTACTGGCCAAAGATATTCAACAACATGTCATCTTTGCACTACGGGCCAAAGATATTCATCAACAATTCATCTTTGTACTACAGGCCAAAGATATTCATCAATAATTCATCTTTGCACTGCAGGCCAAAGATATTCATCAATAAGTCATCTTTGCACTACAGGCCAAAGATATTCCTCAACAGTTCATATTTGCACTACGGCCAAATATATTCATCAACAGTTCATATTTGCACTACAGGCCAAATATATTCATCAACAGTTCATATTTGCACTACAGGCCAAATATATTAATATCTCAAAGAAATATATAATCATTTCAGAATTTATATAAACAATAATTATAACCATGTTGATCAATTCACCTTTGCACTTAAGCTAAAGATATTCAATTATAAATTTAATGGTCATGATCATATCAGTCAACAATTCAACTTTGCACTACTAGCCAAAGGGAACCCATAGACATGATCATACCAAAAATCTACCCATCTTTACACTCAAGTCAAAGAGAAATATCATCATTAGGGTTATAAAAATGTTATATATGATAATAAAATCAATATAATCAACATATAGATTTAATATCAAGAGTAATATTCATAAACCAACTATAATTTGGTCAGAAAAAGAAACCAATTTTGTCGTAAATAGTAACTCGTGAATAGTAACTCATGAATAGTAACTCATGAATAGTAAACTCGACACAAAAAGATAGAAATTACACAATAAAATACATACCAATATTTCGGTATAATGATATTGAAAGAATAATATTTCTTAAGCTTATAAACAATTTATTTTAATTGTTTATACTTTACTAAATAATACATTTAATCATCCTAAAATGCCAAACTCATAAGATTTTATCACCAATAACCAAAAACCCTCATCAAAAATCTGCATATACCTCATATAGGATTCTCAAGCCATAAAATCTTATTTTTCAATTTTCTTACTTCACATAACATATTTAATTCATTTACTCATAACTAGTCCATTTTCATGAAAAATATCAAATCAGTTCCAAAAATATTTATTTTCTGGAATTTAGCATAATATAGTCCCATAGTGAACATATATTTTTCTCATAATTTTTAAAATTCATTTACTATTTTTCATATGGCCAAAACAGCCGAATATTTAGACATTTATCAAAAAAATTTCTTTTGTCCAAAAATTCTGAAATTTAAAGAGTATACTTCTATCATATACATGTACTCCCAATAAAAATTTCATCAATTTTGGGGTTAACCACAAGGAGTTATAAGCGGTTATTTTTAAAATAGTCTTTTCTCATAAAATTCATAACTCTCAATCTATACATCCAAAAATTACCATTTTTGGACACAATCAAGAAAACTCATCAAAATATCATTTCAAATTTTTCCAGAATTTTTAAAGGTCAGAAAAATTACGAAACTGAAAAACATAACAACCCTTAAAATTCCTTACTATCCCTTACCTCAAAAGAGCAGTACTTCTGATCGGTATGCAAAGCCGAAGGAAACATGCACTGAATAACAACTCTCAAAGTATCTAAATACTCATAAAGTATGCTTCATAATATAGAGAGAGAAAGAGAGAAAGCTTATGTTTCTGGTGTGATTTTCAATTCTAACTTAGCCCTCTATTTATAGGAAAATGTTAGCACGCCAAAGCAGACTTAACCTGTAACCTGATGGCTTTACCTGCTACTATTCCCACCCACCATATTTGAATAAAAATCTCAGCATATTTCTTCACCAACCAAGAGTGGGGCCCACCAATTCTTGAATTTTTCACCAAAATGATTAACTCCGAAAATTTAACAATTTCTGAACCAGTCATCTCGTAAAATTCATAATAAATCATACGTTAATTTTTAACGGTTCAAAATTTGTGAACATATACTCAACTTATATATGTATAACATATCCAAAAATTACCATGATCCAACGGTCGGATTAAAAATTATAACACCCGCAATATTTCTCAAAAACCTTGATTTGATTTTTAATACCTCCATTCCGATAAAAATACTGATAAAACACCTCAACATTAACTCCTTCATTTTTAACCACAAAAATATATCCCTCATTTATATCCACATAAAATAAATATTTCCTTATCATATGTATCAATAATTAATTATTCACAAATAATATTACAGAATCACATTTATGACAACCAGGTCTTTCCCAGGAAAGAGGGAGCTTTCCAATAAAGATTTATCCTTATTGGCGCGCAATTAGGTGACCAAACCTCTCCTTAGACAGAACTTTCTAGACATTGCCAATAATGCTATCTAATAATATTATTCAAATAATATGAATTATTGATCTGATAATAGAAAATACTGTGCAGCAACAATTATTGAAACAACAATAATATAAAATATCAACGCAGCAATTATTGAATCAATAAAATAAAATATTGAACAGTAATTACTGTAACAATTATTGAGTAGTGCCTTCTTACGTAAGAATTAATAATTTCAAAAATACTATGCAATACCGTGTGCTACTGTGCAATAACGCATATTACTGTATTTTAACCACCGGGTATTCCAACAGTGTTAACGGTAACAACTACGCTGTTATTTGTAAAAACTCAAATTTGTCGTTATTTTCATCCGACAGTTATTCGCTATGGGGCCCACAAATAGCTGCGCCGTCGTACGAATATTTCCTGACAGAAAGAATATTCCACGACCAAACGAATATTCCCCGACAACAATGATTATTTTATAACCACTTGCTTATTTTGAAAAAAAAATTCATATTTCACCCATAACTTTAAACTTTTATCAATTTAACCATTTACTGAATAGTAATTATAAGAAAAATTGAATACTTTTATTTCATAAAATTCGGGGTTTTACAATCTCCCCTCCTTATAAAATTTCGTCCCCGAAATTTACGTACCTGGTATTTCGAAGAGTTGAGAATACCTTGCTTCCATTTCAGATTCTATCTCTCAGATCATCATGATTTCTCCATTGCTCATCTCCCATGATAACTTCATTTGGGTTCCTCATTTGTTGGGAAGTCATGACAACCGCCATCCCTCGAACTACTCGGCTTTGACTTGTCTGCAGCAGCATTTGGCGTCATCATTACCGCTGGAATATACCTTTCTATAGGACATATTCCTCCCTCAACTGCCTCTTCGTACTCCTCATTCATGATCTGAATCATCAATCTTCGATCCATATCGGATTCAGGTTGACCGCTATGTACAGGGTAATTTAAAACTCGATGTTGGGTTCTCCCAATTGCTTTCCAAAAAGAGAAATTCATATCATCTATTTTAGCCTTCTTAGATCGAACATCTCTTTCCACAATATCCACGTATCGTGCGGCTTTTGCCCATGCATCACTTATTCTCACTCGTTCAGTTTTTTCTTCTCTCAGCTCAGATTCTATTTTTATCATCTTATACTCTGCCAAAGAATGCTTCTGTTCAAGCATCACATATCGGGTAACACAAGCTTGAATTGTTGCATCCGTTTGTTCCACGACCGCCTGTCGTTCTTCTGCCTGCTCTTCTAACTCATGAATACGATTTTGAAATTCTACATTTTGATCATATAATACCTCTAATAAACTCTCCTCTGGTACTTCTTCTTCCTCTTCTTCCTCAGTCTCAGCTGTTACCTCTACGACTATCTCGGGTGTAACTATCAATTCTTCACTCACCACATGGATATCTCTAATTCCTTCTTCGTCTGACATCACATTATCACGGTTAGTGATTAGAGGTATCCCCACAGTCTCATTCACTCCATTGTTAGCATTCTCAGCTGCCATTCTCAAATACTGCCATAAAACAAGGGTTGATTAAACAAATTAATATATCACATAATATCCCAATATTATGACTGACCAACAAATAAGCTTAGGTAGGACACACTAGCGAAGGATTTACTCATCTCTCCCCTCCTAGTTGTATTCCCTGATCTCCGCTAGAGATCATATCCCTAAGCTCTGATACCAAATGTAACGACCCCCAAATAGGTCCATTCCATCCAACCCATTCTGAGTTGTCAAATACATTGTACAGAAAATAACTACAACTCTATTACAACAATTGTCGTACAAAATACAACAACACATATGCAGTGAGTTTGAATACAAATATATACCAAATGTGACACATGTCCCAACCGTGGACAGCACCTCACAGTAACACCTTACATAAAGGTATAGTCAAACACTGTTTTAGAAATTAGAATCTTTGGGAAGTGCTCAAGGAAACCTTCGTACATGGGAGGCCATGCGTCTAGGTTATGATAGATTTCATATGGCCACAGAATTATTCTTGGTTGACCCAATAGACCCCAAAGAAAAACGAGAAGATTACTATCATATTCTTCCCAATGGTGAGTCTTCTCTTGACATATCATTATCTCTACTGTCTCTAATTGAGAATTATACTTCAAACAAACACCAAGATTATATAGGTAGTGCTCGTATATATACTCAGCAAGTGGATGAGCACATCCCTGTCTTATGATGACATGAGGTTGTATGTCGTTAGACATCTTGTATGATAGTGGCAAACCACCCTTCCAACGTTGGGTACACCTTACCCTATTGGATTCACCAAATAAAACTACTAAATGAACTTTTCTATACTGCTTCGGGAGAACATCCACAGCTAGAGACCACCGTTCTATTTCCCCGTTACCCTCGCTCGACCCAGCTACACTCTTATTACCTGAAAGGAATTGTGAAGCAAAAGGGTGAGCACAACTAGCTCAGTAAAGTATATCATGACTAAAAATAATTAAATTATCAATAGCCTTCATCAATAATAAATCAGAGATTTAGAACATATGGTAAATGATAAAAATTTCAACCATAGTTGCAGCGGAACGAGCAATCCATTAGAAGAGTCAAATAGACTATAAAGTCTATTATCTTCTCCATGTTAAAAATCCATCAACAATGTTTTATCCTTGTAACATCAATCAACAATTCTGGTCCACAATCATATGAATAACTCATAATCATAACTGTAGTTCTAAATTCCTCTTCTCATCCAGGACGAAGATAATTTCCATCACCTATCTTTACCTGAAACATCAAAGATCATGGTTACACCAAATCACATTTCATGTTCATAATCATACTAATAACTTCATCTTTGCACTACGGCCAAAGATATTCATTTGTATCACCAGTTGGTCATGTTTATCTCAACATCTGTTCATCTTTGCACTACTGGCCAAAGATATTCAACAACATGTCATCTTTGCACTACGGGCCAAAGATATTCATCAACAATTCATCTTTGTACTACAGGCCAAAGATATTCATCAATAATTCATCTTTGCACTGCAGGCCAAAGATATTCATCAATAAGTCATCTTTGCACTACAGGCCAAAGATATTCCTCAACAGTTCATATTTGCACTAACGGCCAAATATATTCATCAACAGTTCATATTTGCACTACAGGCCAAATATATTCATCAACAGTTCATATTTGCACTACAGGCCAAATATATTAATATCTCAAAGAAATATATAATCATTTCAGAATTTATATAAACAATAATTATAACCATGTTGATCAATTCACCTTTGCACTTAAGCTAAAGATATTCAATTATAAATTTAATGGTCATGATCATATCAGTCAACAATTCAACTTTGCACTACTAGCCAAAGGGAACCCATAGACATGATCATACCAAAAATCTACCCATCTTTACACTCAAGTCAAAGAGAAATATCATCATTAGGGTTATAAAAATGTTATATATGATAATAAAATCAATATAATCAACATATAGATTTAATCTCAAGAGTAATATTCATAAACCAACTATAATTTGGTTAGAAAAAGAAACCAATTTTGTCGTAAATAGTAACTCGTGAATAGTAACTCATGAATAGTAACTCATGAATAGTAAACTCGACACAAAAAGTTAGAAATTACACAATAAAATACATACCAATATTTCGGTATAATGATATTGAAAGAATAATATTTCTTAAGCTTATAAACAATTTATTTTAATTGTTTATACTTTACTAAATAATACATTTAATCATCCTAAAATGCCAAACTCATAAGATTTTATCACCAATAACCAAAAACCCTCATCAAAAATCTGCATATACCTCATATAGGATTCTCAAGCCATAAAATCTTATTTTTCAATTTTCTTACTTCACATAACATATTTAATTCATTTACTCATAACTAGTCCATTTTCATGAAAAATATCAAATCAGTTCCAAAAATATTTATTTTCTGAAATTTAGCATAATATAGTCCCATAGTGAACATATATTTTTCTCATAATATTAAAATTCATTTACTATTTTTCATATGGCCAAAACAGCCGAATATTTAGACATTTATCAAAAAATTTCTTTTGTCCAAAAATTCTGAAATTTAAAGAGTATACTTCTATCATATACATGTACTCCCAATAAAAATTTCATCAATTTTGGGGTTAACCACAAGGAGTTATAAGCGGTTATTTTTAAAATAGTCTTTTCTCATAAAATTCATAACTCTCAATCTATACATCCAAAAATCACCATTTTTGGACACAATCAAGAAAACTCATCAAAATATCATTTCAAATTTTTCCAGAATTTTTGAAGGTCAGAAAAATTACGAAACTGAAAAACATAACAACCCTTAAAATTCCTTACTATCCCTTACCTCAAAAGAGCAGTACTTCTGATCGGTATGCAAAGCCGAAGGAAACATGCACTGAATAACAACTCTCAAAGTATCTAAATACTCACAAAATATGCTTCATAATACAGAGAGAAAAAGAGAGAAAGCTTATGTTTCTAGTGTGATTTTCAATTCTAACTTAGCCCTCTATTTATAGGAAAATGTTAGCACGCCGAAGCAGACTTAATCTGTAACCTGATGGCTTTACCTGCTACTATTCTCACCCACCATATTTGAATAAAAATCTCAGCATATTTCTTCACCAACCAAGAGTAGGGCCCACCAATTCTAGAATTTTTCACCAAAATGATTAACTCCGAAAATTTAACAATTTCTGAACCAGTCATCTCGTAAAATTCATAATAAATCTTACGTTAATTTTTAACGGTTCAAAATTTGTGAACATATACTCAACTTATATATGTATAACATATCCAAAAATTACCATGATCCAACGGTCGGATTAAAAATTATAACACCCGGAATATTTCTCAAAAACCTTGATTTGATTTTTAATACCTCCATTCCGATAAAAATACTGATAAAACACCTCAACATTAACTCCTTCATTTTTAACCACAAAAATATATCCCTCATTTATATCTACATAAAATAAATATTTCCTTATCATATGTATCAATAATTAATTATTCACAAATAATATTACAGAATCACATTTATGACAACCAGGTCTTTCCCAGGAAAGAGGGAGCTTTCCAATAAAGATTTATCCTTATTGGCGCGCAATTAGGTGACCAAACCTCTCCTTAGACAGAACTTTCTAGACATTGCCAATAATGCTATCTAATAATATTATTCAAATAATATGAATTATTGACCTGATAATAGAAAATACTGTGCAGCAACAATTATTGAAACAACAATAATATAAAATATCAACGCAGCAATTATTGAATCAATAAAATAAAATATTGAACAGTAATTACTGTAACAATTATTGAGTAGTGCCTTCTTACGTAAGAATCAATAATTTCAAAAATACTATACAATACCGTGTGCTACTGTGCAATAACGCGTATTACTGTATTTTAACCACCGGGTATTCCAACAGTGTTAACGGTAACAACTACGCCGTTATTGGTAAAAACTCAAATTTGTCGTTATTTTTATCCGACAGTTATTCGCTATGGGGCCCACAAATAGCTGCGTCGTCGTACGAATATTCCCCGACAGAAAGAATATTCCACGACCAAACGAATATTCCCCGACAACAATGATTATTTTATAACCACTTGCTTATTTTGAAAAAAAAAATTCATATTTCACCCATAACTTTAAACTTTTATCAATTTAACCATTTACTGAATAGTAATTATAAGAAAAATTGAATACGTTTATTTCATAAAATTCGGGGTCTTACAAAGTATGCTAAGTTGATAGAACATACTTTCATAACATCTAGATGCATCAAAATAGTGTTTTAAGCAATCTGGAATTTGATAAGTAGGTTTTATACCTACTTATCCGGTATCTATTATTTGAATTAGTTACTTAAACCTATGTTTCGTAGTTACTTTGCATGCATTGTGTATGCATTACATACATTTTATGTTATTTTGTAGGCTATGACACGACATTGACATGAAGAAGAAAGGAAAAGCAATTCAGACTTCTTTTGGACTAAAATATGCAAGTAAATGCAAGAAGGGAAGATTGCAGGGCTTTTGACACCAAGTTGGATGCATTTTCTTGGCTTGGAACTTGAAATTCATTCTAGAGCTTCTTCTTAGCTTTCCAGAACATCTTGAATCATCTCAATCAGAGCTCAAAGTTGTCCTGCTTGTAATTTACATATCATCTACTTCAAGCCCGATTTCGATCTTGATCCGACCAGAATATGTCAATTCTCAAAAAATGAAAGTTTTAGATCTCGTCGATATCTTCGATTTGATAAGTGGTAGGCCCCATAACTTTTAGCAGATCAAAAGTTATGCATGTTTTACCAAAGGACGTCGCAGCAGAAAATAGACCAGCGCGAGGCGCGCTATAAATGAACTACGAACGGCGTGGGGCGCGCTGGGCCAGTAGAATTTTTGTTACAGTAGCGCTGGACGTGCCCAAATTGGCCTAGGAGCAGCACTGGGAGCAGCGGTCGGCGGGGGGAGAGTTAAATTGGGTGTTATGTTGTCCAATTTGAGCTAGAATATGATTCTTAGTTGCCTAACTTGCTAAGGTGTCCATTAGAACTATAAATACTTGATTTTAACTTGGATTGGAAGGCTAGCTTTGGAGGATTCCATTAGATTATATTATAGTAGATTAGGAGCAAAACCCTAGTTCTTATGGGACTTGGAGATTGAAGCAACTTGGAGACCATTGAAGATCAAGAGCTGGAGCTTGAGGAAGATGGAGATTTGCTGACAACAGATTTATTCTTTACTCTACTATTATTTTTGTCTTTTAATGTGTATTCAAGTGTGGATTCTTAGTTTTAATTCAATGAACTAATTCTTTGTTTGAGATTACAATGGATCTTATTGTGTAGTTTATTTTAATATGTTTCGCTATCAATTATTATGTTCTATCGTGAGGATTGTCTATCGTGATTTGGACTTAATTGTTTAATTGATTGGCCATCAATTACTGTGATAATCTATATGAACTCGAGAGATGAAGTATAGGTTTAGATCTGATCATGAGGGCATGTGTTTGTGATTTTTGCATAGATGGAATTCATGATTTGTGTTTAGGATAGAGATATGCATTTACACCATATGTAATCTTATAGATAACTTGTGCTTTAAATCCTTTTTAATTGTAATTCACATAGAGATATAGTGGATTAGTTAATTAGGGTGTCTTGCTTAATTCTATCATCTGTGGATTTAAGTGAGTATGAATATTATGCATCGAAAGGTGGTTTTATCTGCTTTAGTGTTCTTGATTAACAATTCAAGATAGATAATAATTGATGAGAAGCGTGTTAACTTAAATGAAGCAATAAGTGAAATTGTGATTTTAAATCTCCGTAATCTTAATTTAACTAGTGGAATTTAATAGTAGTTTAATTATATAATTTGAAATTCAATCGTTTAAATAAGATTGAGTTGGTTGTGGGTTAGTACTTGGTAATTTTTATTAAATAATTCTTAGTGAGAACGATACTCTACTTACACTTTATTACTTGTTGACCACGTTTACTTGCGTGTTGTGTGTAACTAGATTTTACCCAACAAGTTTTTGGCGCCGTTGCTGGGAAATTAATTTAATAATTATTTACCGATATTAATTTCAATCAAATTAGTCTTAATTTAAATATTTTTATTTTTAATTCTCTTCCTATATTTATCTCTTTTCAAGCACTATGGATGACTTTGCATATCAATGGCCATACATGAACATGACTCAACCAAGGGAAACAATGAATGATGGACTTAATACATTTTCTGTAGAGTCAGTACAAATTGAGGCAAATTCGAAGACGTTGGAGGTTATCGTAGCCCAACGGAGTCGAAGGATGGCAAACATGACTCAACCAAGGGAAATAGGGATTGATGGACTTAATGCATTTTTCGCAATATCAGTACAAATTGAAGAACTTTCGAGGACGTTGGACGTTATTGCAGCCCAAATGAGTCGAAGGATGGCAGTTACGTGTGACTATTGTGCTGGCAACCATCAAAGTCATCAATGCACCGTCAGTTTTGAACTGGTGCAATATAGCAGTGATTACCTCAACAACTATGTTGATCCTAACTATCACCAAGATTGGGGGTATCACCCGAATTTTTTATGGAGCTATAATTATGATGACCAACATTACGCTCTAAATCCATCATACACACCTGAATTTTCATGTCCACCTCCAGTGCCACAAGAAGAAGACAAATCAAGGATGGAGGAAGCGTTTTCCGAGATTAGAGCTATAAATGAGGAGTGGCAGATTAATCAAGAGAGGTCAAATCGAAATCTAAGGACGAAAATTCAAAATTTTGAGAATCAGATGGAGGAAGTGACCAGAGCCTTAAACAACCACCCTCCAAACACTAGGCTTTATGACATGAATGACGAAACCGACGGAGAACCCGAACAGAACCTGCGACTAGATGAGCTACAAGATATCGAATGTAACAACCCGATATTTTCTATATAATTAAATCAGAAATTTTGCGTGTAAATTTTTTTTTAAAGATGAGGATTTGTACAAGATAATGTGTATATGTATTTATGTGGTAAATAAAAATATATTTATTATATGAATATTTACAAATAATTTTATTTTAGAATTATTGATTATTATAAATTATATTCTTATAATAATTAATTTTATAGTATAAATATTTTATTAATTATTTTTCATGAAAGTATGATTATATATTATTTAAATAATATATGAAATGATTATAGAATTATTATAATAACTATTCTATTATATGAATTTATTTAAGAATTAATTGAGCTAATTATTTAACTTAATTAATAATGTTATATATGGCAGATAAATCAGATATGGAATCCAAATCATAATTTTTGATTTTGATTAAGTAATGAGAATAATAATATAATATTAATTATATTTTGATTTTTTCGTGCTATAAATATGTATGTTATGTGTATAAGGTTAAACAGGGGAGCAGTTTTATTGTAACCTGCAAAACCCCAATGTTACTGATAAACTCTAGTTTTGAAGTCAAATGAGATTTTAAAATCTGTCTAGTAAATATGTTATGTGATTAATGATTTTTATTATAAATATTATTTTTATTTCAGTGCCATAAATATGTACTGCATATGCGGACCAATAATGGATGGGCAATTATACTGCATCATGATTAAACCCTAATATTAATTTGTCTAACCCTACCGTGAAACTCGAATAGGAGATCCAAGACTGTGTAATGAATGGGTGATGTGATTTATGGCGTAATATAGAATTTAAAGTTAATTAGGAAAACCCTAATTATTATTTAGGAAACCTAATTAATTAAACACCCTAATTATAAATTTATAACCCTAATTATTATTTTGGAAACCCTAATTTTAAACTCAATTATGAGTTCAATACTATTACATAATAGTGTTATATGATTTATGTGTGTATTATTTAATTTTATATTGATTAGGTAAACCCTAATTAATATTTAGAAATAGTAATTTCTAGAAAACCTATTATTTAAATTATAAACCCTAAATTGTAAATTGTAAATCCTAATCACTAAATTGAAAAGTTTAATGCTAATTAGTAGATCTTAACCTAATTAGCAAAGTACTAAGTAATTAAACACCTAATTAATTAAGAAACTTTAATTTTATATTTTTAGAAACTAAAATTTTTATTTTACAAACCCTAAACTAGAAATCCTACAATTTTGTGCTAATCTAAGGGTTAAACTCTAAGTGTCAAATCCTAAGGGTCAAACCCTAAGGGTTTGCCATGTTTACAAGTTTGCCATAGAAATAAAAGCGAAATAACCAATTTGCCCCTCTTGCATAATTGAAGCTAACATGTAAGTTTTGACCTTAGGTGAGTTGGTGGTCAAATCCAACCACCCCATGTGACAAATACCAACTGATCAACAGCAAATCCCAGCCAAATCCATTGCATCCATGAATTATATAAGGAGCAAGAGAGAGAAAAGTCCATTATTTTAGCCATTTGTTCATCATATGCTCAAGCAACTCTCTCTTTCTTCAAAACCACGAAAATTAAAACTATACCAGTCCCATATTCAAGCCCCACTATCACCTTAACAGATCTAGAAGCCCAGAATCATAAATCAAAGCATAAAGGTATAAACCCTAGAATTTAAAATTTTTATGATCTGATGTTAGATCTTGCTGTTTGTGGTTTAATGTTGTGTTATAAGATGTTATTTAGTGATCTGGGTTGTTAGATACCAGATCCATAACATCAAAGTTCTCAAAATTGATGATTTTGAAAATCTGGAAAATTTTTAAAATGAGTCTGACTATAAAGCCCCCAAATTCGGGTACTTGAAACCTGAACTCGGTACTTCACGATACCATTTCTATGAGCAGAATAATACTAATAATAATAACAATAATATAAAGATTAAATTAATTTACATATCATCAGAGTCTAATCCCAATGTACGAGACCTTTAATCATTCATTACAATACATGATAGATAATATATATCATTGTCTTAATTATATCAGCTATTACATCAGATAACTTTTCATTCATTCAGCAACCTTTCCCGTTCCATTGTTCTTAGCAGAGCCTTCAGATTGCTCATACTTAGCTAAAAACATTTAAATTAAGCAAGGATGAGCATTTGAGTGCCCAACAAGTAGTAGCAATTATATATATAAGCTGAAAGAATTTAAATAGTTTCTTTGTACTACCCTTCTACAACAAGTCAATAGTTGTGAAGTAATCTTATCCGATAATAATAACATAACAACTCTCTATCAAATTTTTGAAACTACGTACTGACTATAAATAGGGTTTATGTGACA
The DNA here is from genome assembly GCA_016801055.1 of Panax notoginseng. Taxonomy (NCBI): domain Eukaryota; kingdom Viridiplantae; phylum Streptophyta; class Magnoliopsida; order Apiales; family Araliaceae; genus Panax; species Panax notoginseng. The sequence goes on from CM029019.1 coordinate 88,388,226, forward strand.
TGCTATGAACATTATTTTTAAATTTTGAAAAGGTTAAACAGAACTTCATCTCTAAACCGCCATAACTTACGGGCACGAGGGTGATCAGCCCGTTGTACCCTGTATTGATCAATAATACATACAAGAACGATGTTATCGTTCACTCTGTCCACCTTGGGTGAAAATAATGTTCATAGTATGTCACCTTAACCCTATTTATAGTCATTACGTAGTTTTAAAAAATTGAAAGAGGGTTGTTATGTTATTATTATTGGTTCAGATTACTTCACAACTATTGACTTGTTGTAGAATGATAGAACAAAAAAATATTTAAATTCCTTCAGCTTATATATATAATTGCTATTACTTGCTGGGCACTCAAAAGCTCATCCTTACATAATTTAAATGTTTTCAGCCAAGTGTAAAGAACTAGAAAGCTCATGCAGAAACAAAGGAAAAGGAAAGCTAACAAAATAAGATTTGTGGTAGTTATGTAATAGTTTGATATTATTATTAAGACAATGATATATATTAGCTATTATGGGTTGTAAGGAATGTATTAAAGGTTACGTACATGGGAGCTAGACTCTGATAATCATGTAAATTAAGTTGATCTTTATATTATTGTTATTATTATTAGTATTATTCTGCTCATAGAAATGGTATCGTGAAGCATCGACTTCGAGTTTCAAGTACCTGAATTTAGGGGCTTTACATAATCACATTATCACACATGTTCGACAACCATTGAATCACAATTAAGCGCATAACTAATCAAATTATCTAAGTCCAGATCAATTTCTGAAACATGTCAGTGTACCGACAACTTTATCGGGTAATTATAGAGTCTAAGACTATATCCCGAAGTTCAATATCTGTAAGTATCAGTCATATTATTTTTAAATGACTTATAATAATTTTTAAACATTTATTATTATTTATCATAAATTTTCAAACATCGGAATCATTTTTAAATAATTTAAATATTAAACAATTCAATTACCATTAATATTAAAGTATTAATATTTTATTTATCAAAATATTAAAAATCATTATTTATAACTCAAAATATTTTTAATTCATTTATATCCGTTTTAAATGATTTTTAAATTAATAAAACTATTTTAAAACTATTTATTTAATATAATTATTAAATAAATTTAATATCATTAATATTAAATTAATATCATTAATATTAAATTATTAATGAAATTATCCTTTAAATATTAAAAGTTATATTTTATAACTTAAACTATCTTTAAACACTTTATTTTCATTTAAAATAAGTTTTACAATATTAAAATTATTTTTAAACTAAATTATTTAATATAATTATTAAATAACTTTAATATCATTAATAATAATTAATCAATGAAATTTACTTTTAAATATTAAAAGTTATATTTTATAACTTATAATATTTTTAAATACCTTATTATTATTTAAAATAATTTTTAATATAATAAAATCATTTTTAATTTATTTATTTAATTCATTTAGTAAATAACTTAAATATCATTAATATTAATTTATTAATGAATTTCATCACAAAATATTAAAAGTCATTAAAAATAACTTAAAATATTTTCTTATATCATAATATAATTTTAAATGATTTTTTAAATATTAATTTTTTTTTAAATAATTTATTTAATATAATAATTTAATAAATTAAATACTTTTAATATTTTAAAAATATTAAATATTTATGAAATATATTAAAAATAATTAAACACTAATTTTCAGACCTTAAAATAATTTTTTATAATTTATTTTGTATTTTTAATAATTAAAAACAAATTTTCTATAATTATTTAAGAAATTAGGGTTTACTTAATCAAATCCTCAAAATTAATATTAATCACATAACACAATTACAAAACAATTTGGTTCTCTAATTTGGGTTTCAAATTAGGTTTTAGCACAGTAAAGCTAGGGTTTTCAAATACTGCACCATAATTGATCAATCATCATCAAAACGTACATACAGTACATATTTATAGCACTGAAAAATGAAAATATAATAATATTATATTATTATTCTCATTCCTTGATAAAAATCCAAAATTAGGGTTTGGATTCCATATCTGATTTATTTTTCCATATTTAACCTTAATCATTAAGGTAAAATAATTAACTTAATAATCTGTACAAAAATTCATATAATAAAATAATTATTATAATTATTCTAAAAATCACTCCATATATTATTTAAATAATATATGATTATATTTTCATTAATAAAAACATTTCTACTATAAATTAATTATTATAAAAATATACTTTATAAAAATCAATAATTTTAAAATAAAATTATTTTGTAAATATTTATGTAATAAATTTATTTTTATTTATCACATAAATACATATACACCTTATCTTGTACAAATCCTTATCTTTAAAAAAAAAAAATTTATACGCAAAATTTCTGATTTAATTATATAGAAAATATCGGGTTATTACATTCACCCTCCCTTATAAAGATTCCGTCCCCGGAATCACCATTTTAAAACCTACACATACACGGGTACATAGCATACACAATCATTGCAAGTAGATCTCGATCATAATTTGATCGAACTGATCTTTAACTATTCACATAAAGCTTGTCTTTCTAATTAAATGAAAATTTGATTTCTAAAAGAACTCAAATTTCTCCCTCAAATTTTCTTTATAAAATACTTTACTATATATAGGAAAATCATGTAAAAGAAAATAAAATTTATACGAATAATACCTGAAATCCCATTGCCAGCTGCCATCGCATCCTAGACAGTCATGTTGTAGACCCTTGCTGTTGATTTTGTTGGCTTATCTGACGACGTAGGTCCCGTGATTGCCAGAGTTCCGCTGCCCTTGCCAGTAGTCACACTCCCTGCCTCCGCCCTCCTCTTCGGACAATCTTTCACCTTGTGCTCAGTCGATCCGCACAGAAAATATCCACTATTCATTCTTGGATTGGGGCAGTTGGGAAAGATATGACCCTCCTGCCCGCACTTATAGCAAACAAATTTCCCCTTCAAACATTCCTCAGAGTGGTTCTTTCCACAATTCTTACACTGCACAACTGGCTTCTTAACTCCTTCCTGCTTGATCTGAACATTCCCAAAATTATTCACCTTCCTTTTTCCATCTCCACTCCTGCTCCCACTATTAATTCCTACCTTCCGAGCTCCTTCTACCTTACCCTTATTCTTTCTCTCCTTGTTGTAGAGGCTCATGGCCTCATTTCCCTCCTCAGCAATAATCGCATTCTCCATGAGTGCTACAAATGTAGGGATCTACAACACTGCCCCCTTGTTATAGAGCGAGGGTTTCAATCCCAGCTCAAACCTTCTCGCTTTTCTAGCCTCTGTATCAACTTGATGCGGGGCAAACCTAGCTAACTTATTAAATTTGGCGGCATATTCGGACACCGTCATATTCTCCTGCTTCAATTCTAAAAATTTCACCTCCATCCTAGCCTGCATACTAGGTGAAAAATAGTTTTCAAAAAACAAAGTTTTGAACCTATCCCAGGTTATCACACCTTCTCCTGTCCTCGCCTGATTTGCTTCCCACCAAAAAATTACCTCACCTTTCATCATGTAAGTGGCAAAAGCGGTCTTTTGCCCCTCAATTACCCTAGCTACCAAGAATACTTTTTCAATCTCTTTGACCCAAGTTTAGGCTTCAACAGGGTCAGTTGTACCTTTGAATTTCGGCGGTCCTACAGCCTTAAAGTCTTTGAAGTTAGCTAAGCGGTTGTCCGGCTGGTTCCCTACAGCTAGTATTCCCTGTTGCATAGCCTGAGCTATCATGTTCGCGAAGTTCTGCATCGGGTCTGCTTGTTGTTGTCCCTCAGCGTCGTTGACAGATTCTTCTGCCCTTTGATTTCGAGTTTGACGTCTTGGCGGCATTATCTGATTAAATAGAATCATAAATTTAACTTACATTCTAAACCTTATCGCATAAGTTTAATATTTTAAACTTATTTCATTACTCAAATATAGATTCATATTCATTCAACGAATATTTTACATAGCATAACACATAATGCTTTAAACATCAGCTATCCCTTTGTGACTACAAAAGTCGGGATTTACAAACTTGATCATTACAAAAGTTTTAGAATATTACATTACACAGACATACTTATCCTATATATTACATTAAACACACCTACACCACAGAACCTATACTACCTATTCGCTACGCCCTTTTCCTTGGACAACCTTTCGCCTGATGACCTTCTATTCCACAAACAAAACATGCACCTGGTTTATAGTCGGGACAATACTGAGTAGTATGTCCTTCATAACCGCAAAGATAACATATTCTTTTCCCTTTCTTCTTGTCGAATTTTCCTAAGTCCTGGTCTTCTATCTTTCTTTTTCCCTTCTTGCTTGGAGCTACACACGATGTGTTGCTTGTGGCTCCCATCTAATCAATTTGAATTTTAAGCTTATATTGTTCTTCCATTGTTTCTATTAACGCTTGACGCAACTGACTATTCAACAGCTTTTCTATTTCCCACAGCCTTTCTAGAGAAGAAACTTTGTTCCTCGGATCCTACACCTCCGTTTATGCTTGATTAGCTTCAACTTTAGTGTCTGAATCACTATCTGTCAGTTCCACCATTTTCGGATCTGGTACTACGTTTTCCACGATAACCACCTCGTCTGAGTTGGTTTCATTGTGAGCCTCTATTTTAGCTATTGGCTTCGATATTAGCTCGGGTGTATGGATTTGATCCTTCTTCATGCTATAAGCATATAACAAGCCTTTTCCACTAAACATCTACATACATAAATTATCCTGATTAGCATATAATATATACACACAGCAAATAATAGTTTTATATAAGTTATCTTTTATTTTGTTTGACGATGAATTTATTCAATTCATCTCTTTTTAAACTCAATATGAGTTATTTATATTTTCAACATTTCCCTATGTTCTAAGGTTATAGCCTAAGGTCTAGCCCACCTAAGGTTTTTAACCCTAAGCTCTGATACCAACCTATAAAGCCCCCAAATTCGGGTACTTAAAACCTAAACTCGGTGCTTCACGATACCATTTCTATGAGCGAAATAATACTAATAATAATAAAAATAATATAAAGATTAACTTAATTTACATATCATCAGAGTCTAATCCCCAGGTACGAGACCTTTAATCATTCATTACAATACATTATAGATAATATATATCATTGTCTTAATTATATCAGCTATTACATCAGATAACTTTTCATTCATTCAGCAACCTTTCCCTTTCCCTTGTTCTTAGCAGAGCCTTCAGATTGCTCACACTTAGCTGAAAATATTTAAATTAAGCAAAGATGAGCATTTGAGTGCCCAGCAAGTAATAGAAATTATATATATATATATATAAGCTAAAATAATTTAAATACTTTCATTGTACTACCCTTCTACAACAAGTCAATAGTTTTGAAGTAATCTTATCCGATAATAATAACATAACAACTCTCTATCAAATTTTTGAAACTACGTACTGACTATAAATAGGGTTTATGTGACATGCTATGAACATTGTTTTTAATTTTTGAAAAAGTTAAACAGAACTTCATCTGTAAGAACTTACGGGCGCGGGGGTGATCAGCCCGTTGTACCCTGTATTGATCAATACTACATGCAAGAACGATATTATCGTTCACTCTGTCCACCTTGGGTGCATAAAAAGTTTTCCCCGTGTAAGGGATGTTCATACTTGTCTAGGTTCCAAACCAAAACAGTTGGATAATAACAAGGTTTTATCTGTTCAACAATAATCTATAATTCAATATATATATATATATATATATATATATATATATATATATATATATATATATATATATATATATATATATATATATATTCTGTTCGTTAATTTCTATAAATGGTTTACAAGTGCCCCCACTTGGATAATCATTATATTTAATCACATGTTGATACACCTCTGTCAACTACCCATATATATATATATATATATATATATATATATATATATATATATATATATATCTGAATTACCATATACTAACATGTTGATAATTAATGAGCGTATATAATATAGGGTTAGTCATATGTACATTATTAATATAATTTAGAAATATTCTTACTTATGTCCATTGCATAAAGAAAATTTAAAGGTAAGATACTTGCCTGATGCGCTACTTACAATTTGCAACTTAGTTTTATATTTTATATAACCACTTATCAGTAATAAGATCATTTTACTGATTAGAACAATATACTATAACACATAGTACTGCATTTCGCAGTCAGCACATAATATAATCACATTGTCACACATGTTCCACAACCATTGAATCACAAATAAGCACATAACTAATCAAATTATCTAAGTCCAGATCAATTTCTGAAACATGTCGGTGTACCGACAGCTTTATCGGGTAATTATAAAGTCTAAGACTCTATCCCGATGTTCAATATCTGTAAGTATCAGTCATATTATTTTTAAATGACTTATAATAATTTTGAAACATTTATTATTATTTATCATGAATTTTTAAACATCGAAATCATTATTAAATGATTTAAATATTAAACAATTCTATTATTATTAATATTTAATTAATATTAAACTATTAATGAAACCATTGTCAAAATATTAAAGTTATTTATAATAACTTAAAATATTTTTAAAGTATTAATATTACCCTTAAATGATTTTTAAAATATTTAAAATCATTCTTAAATAATTACCACTAATATTAAAGTATTAATGTTTTATTTATCAAAATATTAAAAGTCATTATTTATAACTTAAAATATTTTTAATTCATTTATATCCGTTTTAAATGATTTTTAAATTAATAAAACTATTTTTAAACTATTTATTTAATATAATTATTAAATAAATTTAATATCATTAATATTAAATTAATATCAGTAATATTAAATTATTAGTGAAATTATCCTTTAAATATTAAAAGTTATATTTTATAACTTAAAATATTTTTAAACACTTTATTTTCATTGAAAATAATTTTTATAATATTAAAATCATTTTTAAACTAAATTATTTAATATAATTATTAAATAACTTTAATATCATTAATAATAATTAATCAATGAAATTTATCTTTAAATATTAAAAGTTATATTTTATAACTTATAATATTTTTAAATACCTTATTATTATTTAAAATGATTTTTAATATAATAAAATTATTTTTAATTTATTTATTTAATTCATTTAGTAAATAACTTAAATATCATTAATATTAATTTATTAATGAATTTCATCACAAAATATTAAAAGTCATTAAAAATAACTTAAAATATTTTGTTATATCATAATATAATTTTAAATGATTTTTTAAATATTAAAATCATTTTTAAATAATTTATTTAATATAATAATTAAATAAATTAAATATTTTTAATATTTCAAAAATATTAGATATTTATGAAATATATTAAAAATAATTAAAAACTAATATTAAGACCTTAAAATAATTTTTTTATAATTTATTTTGTATTTTTAATATTTAAAAACTAATTTTTTATAATTATTTAATAAAAATATAATTTTTATAAATAATCTGTCGCTAAAGACCACCTATAGTGACAGAACCGTCGCTATAGGTGTTCTTCGTGTTCTTTAGCACTGATAGACAATTAGCAAGGTGCCTCGTTTGACCAACAAAATCTGTCAGATTATTATGTTTTTGGACAAGGTAAGATATTGATCTTGTAGTACTAATGTAGTACTAGAAATACGACACAAGATCTGGGTCAGATTACAACATACAAGCAAGATATGGAAGCTCAAACTATCTGTCAGACCTGTTCTTCGTTTTCTGGGTTACCCAAAAAACAAGAATAGCTCGACTGATCACTTTTGGGCTTCCACAACTTGCTTTCAGTGTTATGTATTAGTGATTTAATGCTTCCAGTGTGTAGAAAACATACAAGTGAACAGATCTATTACATCAAACCATAATAACAACAGCAGATTAGCTAGATCTTCACCGGTCAAACCATGTCAGAAGCCACGCTCATGAGCTTTCTGGGTTACCCAGAAAACTCAGCCGTAAACTTTCTGCTTGGTTTGACACTGCCTCAAATCCAGTAGGTTTGTATTATAAGCAATAAAAAAGCATTAATATGTAGTATAACTACCATACTATAAATCTATTATAACAACAACAACAAAACAACAACTAGAAGCAGGATCAGAGACGTCGAAGGTCTTGTCAGACCATTCTGGGCAAGATCTGGGTTACCCAGATTTTGTCCAGTCATGGTCGGTCAACGACCTTTGACCAACAATATCTTGCAATCTGTCCAAGATATGACCTTGATTCAACTTCCAGAGTAAAGATCTCATAACCCACTACAATATCCAACACTTAAAACACCAAATCAAAACACACACTGAGATCTAGAAGGCCTAACATTCATTGTCAGACATCAAAATCAAAATTTCCAGATTTTGCAAAACTTCAAATCTGAACCTCTAGATTTTATGGATCTAACATCTAGCAACCCAGATCATCATTAAACACTATTTCTAACATGTTTTAACAATAAATCATAACATCTAACATGCAGATCAAGATCAGATTGTAGGTTAGGGTTTATACCTTTTATGATCCAATTTCTGATTTTGGCCTCTGATTTTGTTAGTGGATTTCGTGGGGCTTGATTTATGACTGATATATGAAGGAAATTTTTGAGGTTTGGGGTTGAGAGAGAATGGTTGAGGGTTTTGTGCAAAATGAGGCTAACAATGCACTTTTTCTCTATCCAATCTATATATATATATATATATGATGTTGGGTGTATGTATGGCTGGAAAGGTGGCTTGTTGCTGATTATTAGAGAGCACATGGGGTTGTTGGTTTGGTGAATAACTTCACCAATTGTCAAAACTTATATGCTAGCTTCATTAATGCATACAAGGGCAAAAATGTCAATTGGCTTGGAATTTTAAGGGCAATCTTGTAATCCTTGCAAACCCTTAGGGTTTGACCCTTTAGGGTCTAACTCTTAGGGTTTAGCCCTAAGGTTTAGCACAAAATTTTAATTTCTAGAATTACAATTAGAGTTCTACAATAAAAATAAAAATAATGTTAGTTTCTAATTTTAATCGTGATCAATTTTTTAATTACATATACAAGAACATTAGGGTATTAATTATGTAATAATTATGGTTAGCCTTGCTAATTTAGCAATTATAATTTACAATTAGTAATTAGGTTTACTAATTTTAAAAATTAGGGCTTATTATTATTTAGGGTTTTCAAAACTAGAGTTTTTAATTATTAATTAGGGTTTTCCATAATTAGCATTAAACTCTACAACACATACAAAATACAACATAACACGATGGCTTAATAGGTTTTAAAGTCTTAATTGACTTACTAACTAGGGTTTATAAAGAATATTGCTATGGTTTTCGTGATTAGCTAATTAGGATTTCTAACTATTAATTAGGATTACCTAATTAATCATAACATTATATAATACATACATAAATCATATAACACAGTTATATAACTATCTCGAACTCATAATTGAGTTTCAATTTAGGGTTTCCATTTGGCAATTTACTAATTATTATCTAAGATTTCTAATTTCAGAAATTAGGGTTTACTTAATCAAATCCTTAAAATTAATATTAATCACATAACACAATTACAAAACAATTTTGTTCCGTAATTTGGGTTTCAAATTAGGTTTTAGCACAATAAAACTAGGGTTTTCAAATACTGCACCATAATTGACCAACCATCATCAATACGTACATACAGTACATATTTATAGCACTAAAAAATTAAAATATAATAATATTATATTATTATTCTTATTCCTTGATAAAAATCCAAAATTAGGGTTTGGATTCCATATCTGATTTATTCTCCAATATTTAACCTTAATCATTAAGGTAAATAATTAACTTAATAATCTGTACAAAAATTCATATGATAAAATAATTATTATAATTATTCTAAAAATCACTAAATATATTATATAAATAATATATGATTATATTTTCATTAATAAAAACATTTCAGCTATAAATTAATTATTATAAAAATATACTTTATAAAAATCAATAATTCTAAAATAAAATTATTTTGTAAATATTTATGTAATAAATATATTTTTATTTACCACATAAATACATATACACCTTATCTTGTACAAATCCTCATCTTAAAAAAAAAAATTATACGCAAAATTTCTGATTTAATTATATAAAAAATATCGGGTTATTACACTGACAACCAAATGTCAGGCCCTTTAAATCTTTGGTTGTTAATGATTTTGGGTGTTTTATGTTTTGTATTTGTAGTATTTTAGGAGGACTTTGATCTGGAATTAAAACCATACTTATATCATGTTTAGATTGCAAGTTATGGAAGGTCAAACTGTTTTGACCGACCATGACTTCGCATTTTCTGTTAAACCCATAACTTGTTCATCAGTGTATGACAACAAGTTCATGGGCCCAGATCTTGCGTTTGTTTGATGTTTTGATGTTATTAGTGTATCAGGGTTATTTTTGGTTATGTATTCTACAGATTCATGCTCCTAGATCTCTTAGATAAACAAGATATTGAAAGTAACTGATGGTCAAAGTAGCATTCTCGATCAGATTTTTAAGTTTCTGAAATTTCCAGAAACCGAATGAATGTTCTTTCTGACATAGTTTGACTCGAAAATATCTAGCGATCGTGTTGTTGTTTTCTTGGTTTTATGTTTTTTATCTCTACCCTTACATGTTGTTTACAAGCTGAAACCTTCAAATCACATATACAGTTCATGTGTTGCAAGTTATGAAGATCATAAGTGGTCAACTCGGACTGTTCTTCATTTCTGGAAAACCCAGAAATGAAGAACAACCTCTGACAAGATTTTCTGAAGCCCAGATCTCGTTCGTTTTATGTAGTATGGTCATGATTGTTGTTGTATCATGAAGTGTTACACTAGAACTATAATATTCAATCAATAACTTTCTCAGAAACACATCGAGCAAAGATTTAAGCTTGGTCAAACCCAGTACATAGATAACTGTCTATGAATTTCTGGGCAGCTCAAGAACACCTATAGCGATAGTTTCGTCGCTATAGGGTCCTTTAGCGACAGTTTATTTCTAAAATTCATTATTTTTATTAAATAAATAGGAAAATTAGTTTTTAATTATTAAAAATACAAAATAAATTATTAAAAATTATTTTAAAATTCAAAAAATTAGTTTTTAATTATTTTGAATATATTTCATAAATATTTAATATTCTTGAAATATTAAAAATATTTAATTTATTTAATTATAATATTAAATAAATTATTTAAAAATGGTTTTAATACATGAAAAATCATTTAAAGTTATATTATGGTATAAGAAAATAATTTAAGTTATTTTTGATAACTTTTAATATTTTGTGATGAAATTTCATTAATGAATTAATATTAATGATATTTAAGTTATTTAATAAATGTATTAAATAAATGATGAAAAATAGAATTAATGATTTAAAAAGTATATAAAAATTAGATAAAGGTTATAAAAATATTTTAAGTTATAAAATATAACTTTTGATATTTTGTCATGAAAAATATTAATATTTTAATATTAATGATATTAGATTTATTTAATAATTATATTAAATAAATAGTTTTAAAATAGTTTTATTACTTTAAAAATCATTTAAAAAGGATATAAATGAATTAAAAATATTTTAAGTTATAATTAATGACTTTTAATATTTTGATAAATAATACATTAATACTTTAATATTAATGATAGTTATTTAAAAATGATTTTTAATTCTTTTAAAAATCATTTAAGGGTAATATTAATACTTTAAAAATATTTTGAGTTATTATAAATAACTTTAATATTTTGGCAATGGTTTCATTAATAGTTTAATATTAATTAAATATTAATGATAATAGAATTGTTTAATATTTAAGTCATTTAATTATGATTCCGATGTTTGAAAATTCATGATTTATTATAATAAATGTTTAAAAATTATTATAAGTCATTTAAAAATAATATGACCGATACTTACAGATATTGAACTACAAGATAGAGTCTTAGACTCGATAAAGCCGTCGGTACACCGACATGTTTCAGAAATTGATCTGGACTAATATAAGTTGTCTGTATATGTGTTTATTTGTGATTCAATGACTGTTGAATATGTGTGATAATGTGATTAGATTACGTGTTGACTGCAATAAGCAGTGCTATGTGTTATAGTATGTTGTTCTAATCAGTAAAATGATTTTGTGAATGATAGGTTGTAATATAAAAGATAAAACTAAGTTGCGTATTGTAAGCAGCAGACCAGGCAAGTATCCTACCTTTGCATTTCCTTTATGCAATTGACCTGAGTAAGAAGGTTTTAGATTTATATTATTATTGTATTAGATTATTAACCCTATTGTCGTATATATTATATACGATCATTGTTATCAACATGATATTATATTATATAACTCATATATATATTATGTTTGTTAATTTCGAAATTTAGTTATACAAGTGTCCTCACTTGGATAATCATTGTATTTAATCATATGTTGATATATATATATATATATATATATATGTCTAAGCTATTTGACCAGCTAGACACATATTTAGAAATATCGTTGAATATGATAAAACTTCATTATATCCAATCAAATTGCTTTGGTTTGAATTTCCGACTAAGTATGACCATCCCGATCAAGGGAAAACTTTTATGCGCCCAAGGCAGACAGAGTGAACGATCACATCATTCTTGCAATGTAGTATTGATCAATACAGGGCCCATGGGATGTACACCCTCGCGCCCGTAAGTTATGTCGGTTTGCGGATGAAGTTCTGCTAAATTTATTCAAAAATTGAAAATAATGTTCATAGTATGTCAACTAAACCCCATATATAGTCAATACATAGTTTCAAAAATTTGATATAGAATTGTTATGTTATGATTATCGGTTCAGTTTACTTCACAACTATTAATTCGTTGTAGAAGCGATGTATAAAGAAAATATTTAATTCTTTCAGCTAAGTATACTTATAATTGTTATTACTTACTGGGCACTCAAATGCTTACCCTTGCTTAATTTAAATATTTTCAGCTAAGTGTGAAAAGCTAGAAGGTTCGGCCAAGAACAAGTGAAAAGGAAAGCAAACAGAATATGTTTAATGGTATCTTTTGTAATAGTTAAACTGCATTATGACAATGATATGTATTATCTATCATGTAAAGAATTACAGTAAAGGTTGCGTACTTATGATTAGACTCTGATAAATGTAAATTAAGTTTGATATTTGTATTATTATTATTATTATTAGTATTATTTCTTTCATAGAAATGGTATCGTAAAGCACTGAGTTCGGGTTTCAAGTACCTGAATTTGGGGGCGTTACATCAAAAGTGTGGAGACAATTGGGGATAATGAAATAGAGGTCGATGAAGATCTAAATGAGTCCCCACCAAGGATCAAAGAGTCAGTTAGATTTGCAAAATTATGCCCACTTGGTAGTCATGTCGTCAGCGAAACTCTTGATGACATAAGAGCGAGTACAATTTTGAATCTATGGTAGGACGAGAAAGAGAAGATAGACGAAGAACCCATGGTGTGTGACAAGCTTCCATTCCCCAAAGTGATCACATACATAATGGAGAAAACACCTATCTGTGGGATGTTCTTGATTGGGATCATACCGAATCAGATCATGCTAGGTGACTTTGATGCATTGGCCATCGCCTATGGGAACCTCCAAAAGGACAATTTGTTTTCGATGGATGGAGGGTTCCTCAATTATCGAAGAGGAATTGGATAGCGATGACCAGACAAAGTCTGGCTGAGAGACTACAAATCAAGAGCTTATTGGGAGGCAACCCAAGTTTAATTTTTAGTTTTTTTTTGGATTCAGAGTATTTAATAAATTTTTATGTCTTAGGATCTAACAAGCTTGCTTCTATCATATTCACATGTTAGTCAACTCCAACTCAAGTGTGGTGCCCGATTTATTCAAATTTGTCTGGCCTATTCTTCAGACTTAGCAGACAAAGAGGAAAATGTTATATTTTCAGGGAAGTCATCTGCTTTACTTTTTTCTATTTCAGCCATTGAGGACAATGTTTAGTTTAAGTTTGGAGGGCATTTTAGTGTCGTATTGCATAGAGTTAGTTATTTACATTGTAGTTCATATAGTTACATTTAGTTTTTGCATTCAATTTCTTGAAATAAAAAAAAATGAAAAATTGATAAATTAGTAGTTAGTTTACTATGTTTATATAGCATTTAGTACATCTTACTTGAGTCCAGCAGTTTGATATTTACAGTTTGTTTTGGCCAATCATGAGATTAGAATTGGGTAGACAAGTATAATATTGACTATTAGAGCTTTGATGTGATTTCTTGTTATAAATCGAGTTTTTTTCTGTTTGAAACTGGTATAATAAGGATAACACAGTATAAACAACTTGTTGATTGATTGAGTTTAAATTGATACATAATGGGACTCTAAAGGATAATGCTAGTTTGAATGAAAGAATGACAATAATAAGTAATGATGACTAAAGTTAGACAATAACCTAAGTTTGGGGGAATATTTGGGGTATATAAGCTATAAAAGAAAGAAAAAAAAAGAAAAAAAGAAAGTATGAATAAATATTGTGGCATGCTTGTCTAGTTTTGTGACCTTTGTTACTTGAGTAAGTAAGCCCGAGGGGATTGTCTTTACACCTAGCGCCCTAAGGTCTTAATGGTCTGGGAGTCATTGGTCGAAAGCTCGTTAAGGTAGCATTGAAAAGCCTAAAGGAATAAGATATTGCATAGCTATGTGTATATAAACCAAAAGAAAAAAATTATAAATAAAACGGGAAATAAGAGCAAAAAGCCCCCGTAGATGAAAAATAAAGCATAAGTATCCTATGTTGACCCTCGATATTGGTAATTATATGATTTTAGTTAGATCTAGCTTGTTTTTGGATTTCTTGAGTTTACACTGTATGATACCTTCGAAGAGACTTATTATGTGTTAAATTTGATTTTGTACCAGTTAACATTGTCGTGGAGCACACACGCACCATATTAGTGATAACAGTCTAAGATTTAATGATTGACTGGGAAGTTAATGATTTGTTTTGATAGGAAAAAGGTTCAAAAATGCCCCTGACTTTTACCGCGATGTCTACCGAGCACCCTATACATTTTTTTGTCCAAAAGTACCCTTAACGTTATACTTTTTGGGTCACCCGTGCCTTGCCGTTAATAGAAGGTAAACGGGGTTAAAATTTCGCTGACGTGACTGTCACATGGAGGCTTAAAGGGAGATGGTTCAAAAATGTCCCTGACATATGTAAATATGTTATTTAATCAAAATAAAAAAAAATACTAAAATTCAAAATAAAAAAAAACATAACATATTTACATCATTTAATCAAAATACTAAAATTCGAAACATAACATATTTACATCAAATACTAATTAAAAAAAAACTAAAATACTAATTAAAAAACATATTTACATATCAACTAATATTAAAAAATATTAAAAACTTTAATATTTTTTAATATTTTATTAATATTTTTAGATATTAAAAAACGTTAATATTTTAAAAATATTAATTTTTTTTGATATGAGGTTAATATTAAAACGTTACTATTTTTTGATAAAAAATATTTAAATTTTTTATGAAAAACGTTAATTTTTTTATATTAAAAATATTAAAAAACGTTAATATTCTTTTATATTAAAAATGTTAATATTTTATTAATATTTTTTGATATTAAAAACGTTAATATTTTTTAATATTAGTTGATATGTTAAAAAAATGTTAATATTTTTTGATGATGTAATTAGTTGAATTTTAAAAATATTATTTAGTTGAATTTTAAAAATATTCAAAAATTCAACTAATTCAAAATAATTAACGTTATTTAGTAAAAAATATTAACGTTAATTATTTTTTGATGACTTTAGTTGAATTAACGTTAATTATTTTGAAATTTTAAATTAGTTGAATTTTTGAATTTTGAATTTTAAAAATATTAACATTAATCATCAAAATACTAAAAATATTAGTTGAATTTTCAAAATACTAAAAATATTAATGTTAATTTTGTAATATTCAACGTTAATTTCGATAACGTTATTTAGTAATATTAAAAATATTAGTGCTAAAAAAAATTGATAACATTTTTTAGTATTTTGAATATCAACGTTAAAAATATTATATCAATTAGTTGTATAACGTTATTTAGTATTTTGAATTTTAAAAATATTATTTAGTATTATGATTTTAGTAATTTAATTTTTTTTTGTCAATTAGTATTTAGTATTATGATTTTAGTATTTTAATGATGTAATTTGATTTTTTGGTGTTTTGATTAATTAACAAAATAATTTGAATTTTAGTATTTTATTATTTTTTAATTTGATTCTTTTAGTATTTTAGTATTTTTTTAATTAGTATTTTAGTTTTTTTTAATTAGTATTTGATGTAAATATGTTATGTTTTGAATTTTAGTATTTTGATTAAATGATGTAAATATGTTATACAACTTATTTTATTTAATTAGTTGTTTTGATTAGTTAACAAAATAATTTGAATTTTAGTATTTTGATTAAATGATATAAATATGTGTCAGCCACGTCAGTGAAATTTTAACTCCGTTTATCTTCTGTTAACGGCAGGGGCACGGGTGACCTAAAAAGTGTAACGTTAAGGGTACTTTTTGACAAAAAAAAATATAGGGCGCTCGGTAGACATCACGGTAAAAGTCAGGGGCATTTTTGAACCTTCTCCTTGTTTTGATATGATGTATTATCATGTTTATTTAATTTCTCTAAGGCTAGTTGAATAGATTTGTTTCTGTCATTATTGCTGGATTCGTAGGCATGTAGATTAGTTGCATTGTATAGCATTATTGTTTTGTGTTTTTGCTTGAGGTCAAGCAACTGTTTAAGTTTGGGAATATTTGATAAGTAGGCTTTATACCTACTTATTCGGTATCTATTACTTGAATTAGTTGCTTAAACCTATGTTTCGTAGTTACTTTGCATGCATTGTGTGTGAATTACATACATTTTATGTTATTTTGTAGGCTATGACACGACATTGGCATGAAGAAGTAAGGAAAAATAATTCGGACATCTTTTGGACTAAAATATGCAAGTTAATGCAACAAGGGAAGATTGCAGAGCTTTTGACACCAAGTTGGATGCATTTTCTTGGCTTGGAACTTGAAATTTATTGTAGAGCTTCTTTTTAGCTTTTTGAGACATCTTAAATCATCCCAATCGGAGCTTGGATGCGAGAGTTATGGCCTTTTTATCAACAAAGATCACAGCTCAAAGTTGTCATGCTTGCAATTTACATATCATCTACTTCAAACCCGATTTCAATCTTGATCTGGTCAGAATCTGTCAATTCTCAAGTAATGAAAGTTGTAGATCTCGTCGATATCTTCGATTTGATAGGTGGAAGGCCCCATAACTCCTAGCGGATCAAATGTTATGTCTATTATACCAAAGGACGTCGCAGTAGAAAACAAAGCAGCGTGGGCGTGCCGGTCGGCGAGGGGGGGGGGGAGAGTTAAATTGGGTGTTATGTTGTCCAATTTGAGATAGAATAGGATAGTTAGTTGCCTAACTTGCTAGGGTGTCCATTAGAACTATAAATACTTGATTTTAACTTGGATTGGGAGGCTAGTTTTGGAGGATTCCATTAGATTAGATTAGAGTAAATTAAGAGCAAAACCCTAGTTCTTATGAGACTTGGAGATTGAAGCAACTTGGAGACCATTGAAGATCAAGTGTATGAGCTTGAGGAAGATGGGGATTTTTTGAAAACAGATTTATTCTTTACTCTACTCTTATTTTTGTCTTTTAATGTGTATTCAAGTGTGGATTCTTAGTTTTAATTCAATGAACTAATTCTTTGTTTGAGATTACAATGGATCTTATTGTGTAGGTTATTTTAATATGCTTCGCTATCAATTATTATGTTCTATCGTGAGGATTGTCTATTGTGATTTGGACTTAATTATTTAATTGATTGGCCATCAATTACCGTGATAATCTATATGAACTCGAGAGATGATGTATAGGTTTAGATCTGATCATGATGGCATGTGTTTGTGATTTCTGCATAGATGGAATTCATGATTTGTGTTTAGGATAGAGATATGCCTTTACGCCATATGTAATCTTATAGAGAACTTGTGCTTTAAATCCTTTTTAATTGTAATTCATATAGAGATATAGTGGATTAGTTAATTAGGGTGTCTTGCTTAATTCTATCATCTGTGAATTTAAGTGAGTATGGGTATTATGCATCGAGAGGTAGTTTTATCTGCTTTAGTGTTCTTGATTAACAATTCATGATATAAAATAATTGATGAGAAGTGTGTTAACTTAAATGAAGCAATTAGTGAAATTATGATTTTAAATCTATTTAATCTTAATTTAACTAGTGGAATTTAATACTAGTTTAATTATATAATTTGAAATTCAATCGTTTAAATAAGATTGAGTTTGTTACGGGTTAGTACTTGGTGATTTTTATTAAACAATTCCTCGTGGAAACGATACTCTACTTACACTTTATTACTTGTTGACGACATATACTTGCGTGTTGTGCGTAACTAAATTTTACCCAACAGAAATTTTGAAAAAACAAGCCTGACAGTCGAATGTTAGAGCTTGTAGATCCGTGTATGTTAATAGTTAGGTATGCTAATTGTAGTATGACATGAAAGAAAAAAGGTTCATTAGAACCATATATTGCAAGATATGAGTGGTCAAAAGTGGTTGACCGATCACGAAGTTATGTTTTCTAGGTTACCCAGAAAACTCAAGAACAGGTTGAATCGGCTACTTTGACCAACCTTTTTAATCACTTTCTGTTTGATGTTATAATGACTAATTGTAATGACTTAATACCTTGACATACATACTACATATCTATGACACTTAAATGATTAAACAATTCATAGGATTACCAGAATTAATAGTCAAAAGTCGTTGACCGAGCATGACTAAGTTTTCTGGGTTACCTAGAAAACTGATGAACATGAAGAACAACCTTTGGTTGTACTTTGACTAACATAGATTGAGACCTTAGAATCATACTTTATCCAAATCAATGTTACATATATGTACCTTGATATATAGACTACATATTACTACAAACAAAACACAAATCTATCACACAGATTGAAAGATCTAGAAGCTATAAAATTGTTGAGCAACCATGACCACTGTTTTGGGTTGCCCAGAAGCTCAAGAACAACTCTAACAGTGACTTTGAGCCTCTATAACTTCTTATTATATGTAGGTTAAAGCATGAAATTGGTATGATGTTGTACTACTATGACAACCCAGAAAATCAGATTGTCTAGAATTTAAGTTTAAAGAATTAGTTATTAATAAAATAAAATTTTATTAATACTATTTTGTGCTATGTGTTTATTAATTGTACTAGAACCTAGAATGATTATAAGACGGGAGGATTCTGGCTATGAGCTAGACTGAACGGGGAAGAATTTTTAAGATGAAAATGAAATTTTTTCGGGAATAAAAATATTTCTGAGAAAAAAGACGAAATAGGCACTATTCACCCAGACGAAACCTAAGGGTTAGGGTTTAAATAACCTAAGTATTTTCGAGAGTTTGGTATGTCGAAATGACTTTCTGTCGAAAGATTAGGCAATAATATATCGTGAAAAATTAAGTAAGCAGATAAAAGTTTTTCTCAAAAAACATGCAGACATCGGATGAAATAAAAACGGCGAAAAGTATTGTTATGTACTTTTCATTCGTTTAGCTACGTTAAGGGAAAACATGAAGGAAAATGCTTAACATCAAAAAGTATTTTTTAGTTTTTTGGAGTTCCAAAGAATGCGTAAAAGTTAAACCGTAGATGAAAGATGAAATATCCAAAAATATTTGGATTTTGAGAATCGCAGTTTTTCAAACTATCGGACGAATTTAGCAAGACGGAAGCACGAAGCTTCCAAGGGAAACTTTGTGAATAGTAAGGATGTGCAGAAAGGAGGTGGGAATAGTAACTTTGGGGTGAAATGGCTATTTTACCCCTAACTTGGATTTTATATAAAAGGAGAGCTTAAGCTCATTTGTTGTTGATTTTGAAAATCACCAACACTTGAGAGAGAGAGAGAGAGAGAAGTCGGATGAGACGAGAAAGGAAGAGGAAGAGCTAGCTCGTGAGCAAACCTTGTCCAACGGGAGGAGATTAAAGAAGAAAGGTAATCTGAAACCTAACTTATAAGTAAATTTTCATTAAGTTTTCTATGTTTAAAACATAGCTTAATGAGAAAAAGAAGTAAAAGATGTTAAGAATGATTTCATATGGTTAAAATCATGAATGAATGTGGAAATAAAAATTTAAAGTTTATTTTATAAATTTCTTAAGGAAATATAAGATTTGTAATGAATTTAAACGATCCGAATGAATCATGTGAACGATTCGGTGTAAGAAGTAAGGAATGGAGTTTTATAACATCAAATTCCAAGAAAAAGTAAAATTGTAATCAAAATATTGATTAAAAATGTAAAACGAACGAAGAACGCGAAGAACACGGAGAACGTTGTTGATGGACAAATTTAAAACCATCGTAGATATAACTTATTGTTGATGGACAAGTTTAAAACCATCGCGTATAAGTTAGTTGCTTATTTCTTGGTTAGGAACGGTAGAAACGTTCATGAAGAACAGATTGAACTTAGCTATAACGAAGTTATGGCAAAATTTCGTAAAAGACGAATGAGAAGTAGAAAGTATGTAAATGAACCCGAATATTTAGGGTTTCATAAGAATGTAAGAGAACGTAGAAAATGTGAGCCGTGGACTTAAGAACGAATGAGTTTCGAGTTCGGATGACCGAATTACAGACGAACAGACGAAGAACGTTAATAACGTAAAACGAACGAATAATGAAGATTAGGCCAATTGAATGGCATGTTAACAGATTCAGAATGAATATTTTTCTGAGGGAAGTTGAAGTATGTATGATAAGAAAGAGAATGGCTTTGGAACGACCTCGTTCCGAGTTATAATGAAGAAGTTATGAGATTGCGAAGTCAGCGTCTCAAGCATGTAAAAGACTTAGAAATTTTTTTTAAGGATTAATGCTTGGCGTCGCAACGCCAGCCAAGCCTTAGGAGACAGCGTCGTAGCTGCAACCCAAACCATCAGGTACTGGTAAGTGATTCTGCAACGCGAGAGTTAGTGAAAGACTTGGCGCCATAGTGCCAGACCGGGGAATAATGTACGGGAGACTTGCGCCGCAACGCGAGAAGAAAGAAGAGAACCGGCGCCGTAGCGCCGGTGCAGAGCGAAGCCGAGTGAGGAGAGTTTAACTGCTCAACTCTCGGGAGAAGTGTACGGATAGATAATGAACATGTAGTTCACATAATGTAACACTTAAACAAGTGATTTAAACCTTTAGTAAAGGTTGAATAGAAAGATTAAACAAGATTAAAAAACGGAGAATTAATGAATGTAAACGCAATGCAGTTGCGATGAACGATCGATATTAGCATACAACGAACCATATGGCTTCGACATTAAAAAAAATAATGAGCAAGGGGTTCATGTAATGGATAGCGAATAAAAGCGATTAAAACCTTGGGTAAAGGTTGAATGAATGAGTAAGAGATGAGCAACGTGAACACAGAATACGTAAACGATCCTCGTGAATCGTATTCACGTCAAACGAACGTTCTAAGAATACATTGGTTGTATGACTTAGACGTTGATGAAGGTAGTAATTAAGATATAATTTATCAAGAAAGTCGTAACGAACGGTAACAAGAGTAATGAAAGTCTGATTTGAGTCGGATAAAGAACAAAAGTAAGCGTTAAACACTTTAGCCGACGTAGGGTTGCGGGTACGCGAATATTAAACGGGCAGAACCTACACTCTGTGTATGGTTTGACCGTAAAGTAATGAAGACTAATGATTAAACCTGTGAACAATGAAGGAATTGAATTAAAGACAATGTTGTATAATGTAAAGAAGACGAGTTAATAAGTATAACTTGGATAACGTTCTGAGTCAAATGAACTGAATGTTGTAAGATATGAATAAGGTAATATAAAATGTTTAACGCTATGTTTGCATAGTATTAACATTGAAGGATCGTTTTGAGTATATGAAAGACTGTATGACTTAGACGATAAGGAATGAATCCTAAGGTATGATATTTAGTTGCCAGAAAGCCATAAGGATGAGTAAGTAACTTAACGAACATTTTAGTTTAATGGTTCAAATAAGTTAAGATAAAGTTTAGGTTGTGGTACAATCGTAATCTTTGATGGTTGACATATGGGAGTTGGGCTAAACAATTCATTCAGAGAGCGGAGGTATATACGAAACTGGCAACCGATCTAACTCACTGTGAAAGATAGTGTAGATGAGACGAGATTTGTTGGTTGTTTGTGGGAAACCACTCAGAGTATCGTATGGACTACTAGCAGAACTTGTTTGTTGGTTGTTTGGTAGCTAATTCCAGTGTGCTATGTGAATATATCATGTAGAAACTGTAAAGACCAAGAACTATTGAATTTTAATTGAAGACACTTGAAGGAAAGTTTTCTTAATGCTTGTCTGACTTTCGTGTTAGCCAAGTTTCTGCGATTCATGTTATAATATGCATGAATTATTTTATGAAAGAGTCGATGCCAGTTTTAACTCGGCTAGACAAACCTTAAGAGTTTGATTGATTTGTTTACAAGTCTTTTGATATAGTATTAATAACGCTATCCTATGCCAAATGTTAGGTATGGATTCAGAGGTAAGCCTGAGTATGAATAAACAAAAGTATTTTACATCGATTATTCGATGGGCACATGAGGTTGCCAAAACTTAAATGTAGATACGTTTAACGAATGAGTGTTGATCAACATGGAGTACTATAGGTTGATCACCTAGAAGTGTGCGTAAGATATATCAAACTTACAGACTTAGTTCTGGGTTGTCCTTTTTATGAATGAAAATTAAAAAGAATGTTCATGGTCTTTTGACCTGCTCAGAATTCCTATGTTATTGTATTTACTCTGAAATTATTTTATGAGAATGAAATGTGATATTTCAACGTTTCATAGTACTTCATAACTATTTGTTCATTTAATGAAGAATAATTATATAATTCTCGATGTGGGGTATGTATTATATATTGCTAGACTTGCTTAGCTAGTTATGCTCATTTCTTACTTGAATTATATGATCGCAGCTAAGACCGAGCGTATCGAGGGTTCCGATAAGGATAGAGGCAAAGATAAGATTGATAAGTAGTTTATCCTGTAACAGAATAGTATATTTGTATGAATTATACTATGGCAAATGAAGAATGTATTTGGTTATAGAACCTGGGAAATGATTTATTATTATTGTAATAAGAATGTAGTAAATACACTCATTTTGATGTTGTTTTTGATGGAATGAATGTATAGTTATTAGTACCGTGTAGCACCATATATGTGGGTTGAAAGTACCCGAATTTGGGGGCGTCACAGGTTGATATCAAAGCATTAGGTTATAAAATTTAAGGGGGAAAGAACCTTAGGCTAATAACCTTGTTAGTAGTATGAGAAGTTGGAAGTAAATGAATTCAAGTAGAGTTTGTTAATTAAGTATTGAGGAAACTCATTACCAAAAGATTTAAAAGATGAAAATTAACCTTAAATAAACTAAATGTGATTTGTGCTTATATTATTGTGTATTATGTACTAATCAACATGTTATGTGTTATTGTAGATGTCCATCGATAGCTCTATGTATAGGGATATACATGTGGTGAGTGAAGAGTCAGTAAACATGTGAGAGCGCCAGTAGCAGTGCCAGTGGCAGAGGTACCAATGGAGAACATAGATGAGTCCGAGTCAGAGGAGGAATATCCGTATGGGGACTTGGAAATTTTGGGATCAACATCATATTTCGATGTGGTGGTTGATGTGGACGAGGATATGGAGGTAGCATCGTTTGATACGGTTGTACTTGCACTAGAGCCAACACCACCAGAGGTAATGAGGGCATTGTATCTAGTGGTTCTTAACCCGAATGTGCAACTGTGCACTGATGTGCAGAACCTGAGGGAGGAGGTTAGTGACCTCTATGAAGCCAAGGAGTCTATAGAGGCAAATTTTGAGTTAAAGCATGATGAGAAGGTACTCATGAAGGATAAGGCGAGGGATTTTAAGAACGAGGCTGTTGAGCGTCATAAAGAACTGGGAGAGAGGAACCAAAAGATAGCCCGGATGTCTTACATCTTTAATAGCCAAGAATTCCAAGTCACTGTGTCAATAGATATATTAATTAAATATTAATGATATCAAAAACTTTATGATGTGTGTGGAATGATTGGGTAGTAAAATAAATGTGTTTATTTATTTGATAAAAAGAAAGTAAAAGGAAAGGTTTCATAACCTAATTATATATTAGGTATGGAAATTTAAATAACCCAAGGGTTATGATGTGGGAGAATAATAATATTTAAAATTATACTAATTTAAAATTAATATACAATGTCGACGTTGGGATTTTTATTGTCCCTTTCCATTTCTTGTCCTTTTGTGTTCTCGTTTTAGGTGATTTGTTTGAAAAAATAAGTGAAAAAGGTCCGACATGTATCATGTCGACGATGGACTGTTAAGAGTCGCCAGTTGATTTTTTATATGGTTGTACCAACACAATTGAGAAAAGGTTTGCACATTGACCTAGTGATATGACACTGCTAAACGGGTCTGTTAAATTGAGATTCATTATGGTCCGGGGATTTGCTTATCCGAGGGGAAGGTGTTAGGCACCCCCCCGACATCCGTGTGCCACGGTGACCGCCACTTTTCAAGAAACTATTATATGAATATATGTGTGTGTGTGGGTCAATGTGCTATTATCTGGAAGTAGTACGAGGCCTCGTTCGCACCTATATACACATGGTTTGAATTTGTGTAAAATTTTAATTTTTAACAAGATATAACAATGAAGTTTTATAAAAGAGGTTTTTCAAACCCTGTGCTCAATAGTAATTGAGGCCTTTGATACTTCTATTTTATTAAATGTTCAGCTTGATTGCTTTTATTTTCGAGATGCGAAGCATCCTCGAGAAAATAATGTACAAAGCTGTACCGAACTCCTCGTGGGTATGAAAACCATCTGAGGAAATCCAAACACCATGAATAAATTTACAAGCTGCTTACAGCTGAAAATGTCCATCACGGGAACCGAATCTGGATTCAGTAAACTGAATCTGTGATCACATGATTCCTACGCTCACATGATAACGCAATTTATATGAAAGCTGTAACCATATATATATATATATATATATATATATATATATATATATATATATATAAGCTATAAATATATATATACATGCATGATCAACCACCATGAAGCACCTCCACAGAGGATCGGAAATATAAATATATAAAAGTGATAAATATATATATTGACATGATCAACCACCACGAAGCACCTCCACGGGGGAATCAGAAATATAAATAAAGCTGTAAAAGCGATCAACCGCCACGGAGGAAACTCCAGACGGGACGAAATGTACAGAAAGTCATAAAAATGGTCAACCGCCACGAAGTAAACTCCAAGCGGGACGAAATATATATATATATATACAGTAAGGATCAAGAGCATCCACCTTAAAGAGCAACCAGAGCATCCACCTCAAAACGACGTAGTATTAGAGGGACGCGGTGGCATTTTTGTAAATACGTGAGGGACACGGTGGCGTTTTTATAAATACAATGTCACCGCGTATTTACAAAAATGTCACCGCGTCCCTCCAAAACTACGTCGTTTTGATAAGTAGATGTTATTTAAGGCCTGGTTGCTCTTTAAGGTGGATGCTCTTCAACCTTACCGTATATATATATATATATATATATATATATATATATATATATATATATATATTAAAGCAGTAAACGCACCGGATGTAAAATCCAGTCTCATCGAACAGAGTTTATATATATATATATATATATATATATATATATATATATATATATATATACAAACTGAAATAAAAGCCACGGACTGAAGTCCGGACATACACAAGCAAAACGACTCTCAACGTGAAGAATAGTGTGTGCAAAGAGGAAGAGAAAGGCTTGAAAGTGTGTAAGAAGGCTTACAATGGGCTGCCAAAGAAGACTTCAATAACTTGAAATAGATGAACACTCAGTTCCCGCCGGTAAAAAGTAGCTATATATGAGCTTACAAGTGTTTAAAATGAGAAAGCACTCAGTTTAGGGTGTGTATGGAGCAAATTGGACAGGGCTTTCTCACCTTTTTCTCTTCTAAAATGGCCACCCCAAGCCCTCTATTTGTAGAGGGGGGAGCCACAGGTGTACTTGCAGCTGACCCGGGGTGCTTCGGGGTTCGCGGGTCTCGCCTCTCGAAGTACGTGCACATGTGCAACATGATGTCCGCTTGAACTTTCGGAACTTCAATCCGGGCATCCGACTAAGGTAAATAAGACCTATTTCGGACAGCCGTTGTCGAGAGTTACACAATGACATGGGATTAGAGGTTGTACGAAGTCAGGAAGATGGAACCATGCCCTCCGGTCTTCATGCTTCAAATTCTATCCGTTACCCGGCGTAATAGTCACTCGAGATTGGACTTCCTTTGTTTTTGTGGGACATTGATGTGTAGAAAATGTATGCCTAAAATGTGGAGATGACGTGATGTGGCGTTAAGGTGGCAAGATGATGACTTTGTCCCTCACCGGGGTTATCTCCGGTTTGGGCTGATAAAGTAGACGTTGCTGAGGGTTATCTCTGAGATTGAACTGCTGCAAGTGTTGAAGGTCCTCAGTGTCATCTCTGAGGTGTGCCTGTCTTCCCGGGGTTATCTCTGGGTCTTGTATTGAGTGCCTCGGTGTGAGTGTCGAGTGTTCTGAAGCTGTTTACATGCATTTGAAACAAGCATTTTCGAGAACTGCAACTGCATTCCTTGGGGTTATCTCTAAGGTTGGCGCTGCTATTCCTGGTGTCGGGATTGAGACTAAATATCTCGGGGTTATCTCCGGTATGAATTGGCCTTCTCCAGTGGGATATTCGGTATTGGAACTACAGGCCTCGGGGTTATCTTTGAGATTGAAACTTATACTCCCAGTGTGTGTTCTGGGGTTAAAACTGAACTTTCGGTAGTATTCAGACTGGATGTGATCTGTCTTCTAAGGTTATCTCTGAAAGACGAATCTGCCCTCTTGTAATGTCAGTAACAGGTGTGCAAAAAATTTTGATTGTCTATAGATGCCCCTCTTTATCATATTCATACAATGTAATGGCATGGATAGGATAAAGAATCCTAGACACTTGAAATGCAATAAGATAAATATGATGCTATGCGTAGCAACATGATGCAAATGTATGATACATATGGATTACTTTCCCACATGTTGGGGATGATTACCGGCTCCCTGTCGCTTCAACCGGGGATGGAAATGATGACAAGCTTGGATGTGTGATCCAAACCTCTTAGGATGTTGATGTTGGGGCTATCACCAAAGTCCTGAATCCTTGATACAGACTTTATTACAAAGATGTGCCTCTCGTGTACAAGAGATCTGTGGGGATAAAGTTTTGTCTATTTGAGGATGTGTATAACATATTCCATCATCGATCCTCTTCGATGATGTTGATCTTTCCTGGTTTTTATCTCCAGGACATATCAATGTTCTGTCAGATTTACTGTCAACAGTATATGTTGTCATGGCTGCCTGACCTTCGTTGACGTGTGAACTAACAGATGACCATGCGTTGTAACCCCCGTCGGGGATCTACTTGACTTCTGCTGACGTGTACATCAACGGATGAATTCCCTGCTGGGGATAGATGCCAAGACTGCTTGACCTTTGCTGATGTGTGTATCAACTAGTGCAATCATCGGATGGCTTCCGATGCGTCGTTGGGTTTACTTACTAACGACTGAATTGACGTCAAGGTTGCTTGACCTTCATTGACATGTATATCAACGGAAAATATGCGTTGTAACCCCCACCGGGGATCTGTTTGATCCTCGTTGACGTGTGCATCAACGGATAATATGCGTTATAACCCCCGCCGGGGATCTATTTTTGGACAGATGACCATGCGTTGTAACCCCCGCCAAGGATCTACTTGAGAATGATGACTCCGGACTGACGACATTGAACCTCTATGCGGTATTGCCGAATGTGATCTGCAACTACTGGAATCATCGGTATAGTATACCCTATGTTTGGGCGAATACCAATGAATGATATGAAAGCCACAGTCGGGCCCAGAAAAACCAGGATTTCAGGCTATTCCGCTCAATCGCGTAGTATTTTTATCCCTGATTTGGCTTTTTCAGCTTGTGCGAACTCCTTTGCAACTCGAACGGGACCGAGCCAGAGGGGTGGGACCCAAGTAAGGGTGCCTTAGGTACACCTGCAATAGTCGTAGGTGGACTTGCGGCCAGCCGTGAATGGCTATTAATATTACAGTTTGCTTTCTTAAGTTATTTTATATTGCGTCGCGAAGGAAATCTAAGAGCTCTTCTTCAGATCTGTTGAGTTCGGACGTCTTTCTGCAAATTTTGTTATCGTACAAGTGTTCTACACTGTCCTGGTAATGTATGCATGCCTTCTTTTCCAATTTTTATCCGTTAGAAAATGACTTATCACATGAAATGCATCTAAACACATAGTAGTGAATATGCATGCTCAAATGACTTGATAAAAAATATTCAACATAGTAAATGTTAGTATTAAACCGTGTTGAACATAATGATGTGAAAAAATTTAACTTCTGAAACAGTCAAATTGACACCTTTTTCTGCTATTTCTTATCCTATTTGAGGACAAATGAGTAAAGGTGGTAATGCAAAGTAATCCTATTAATTAGGCTACCCTTATGGATTGATGACTTTGACTTTTTAATGCAAATAGTATGTATATGACTATGTGCAGGTGTGCTACTGAATGACCACCTAGTCATGGCTATGTGCATGTGGATAGTCCTATTTATAGAGGAAACTATAGCAAAAATTTTCAAAATGTAGGCATTGGATAGTCATGCATCTTTAACTCTACTGCAGACGTATGTTAAAAATAATTCATGGATGCATGTAGTCATTAAATGCATTTTGAAAAGCTCTATGTTAAAAAATACCACACCCTTTCTGAGGTGATTTGGAGACTTGTTGTCCAGATATTATAGATCCGGATCAGCTGAGTAGTTCTCGCAGGACCACTTTTGGTGTACGGAGGAGGGCTTCTGAAGTGTCTCGACCTCATTCTGTTAAACAACCTCGTCGTCTGGTGGAGGCGGTGATACATCCAGTCTGGGTTGATGTGCTGGACGTTGAGGACGAGGAGAAGGATGTTCCGATTGCAGACCACACTCCTGCTACACATGTTCCCCGTAGGGACCTCCCGAGTATTCAGGTGGCAAACCCAGAGCTTCTGGGTGATCTGAGTCGACATCCCTCGATGTATTTACACGTCAACGAGGTATCAAGTTAACTCTTAATCTTCCTTCTTTCCTATTGATAAGGAGTAAAGGATTCTGATGTCGATCTGCATTTTATGTAGGTTCCCGGCTTTACACAGCCTCGAGGGAACTGGTTCAGCATTCACTCCATGTATCAGGCTTTGTATCCTGACTATAAAGCGATTGTGCATGACTGGGGATTTGGGGCGTTCTTTTCCATCCTTCCCCGCCGCTATCCCTGGGGTTACCTCAGGGTATTGTCTGAGCGTTGGTTTCACCAGACTCAGTCTCTCCATTTGCTAGACTGTGAGGTGATAATGATGCCGATGGATTGGCGGTTTATCACAGGTATGAAGTTTAGAGGGGCACCAGTGCCTTGCACGACGGATATTATCCCGACTACTGTTAGATCCTTATTAGGAGTTCCGGCGGAGGCGCTCAAGGGCAGGACTATCTGTACGGGTCCTTTGAGCATAGATGCTATGAGTGGGCTATTGAGTGAGCCCATACCAGCTGATGTCAAAGTCAGGGATCGTATTCTTTGGCGATTGTTCCTGATGATCATTAGGGGCTGCTTCGTAGCAGATAACTCTTCTACGGTGTTGTTCGCTTTGATCAGCGCCACATGACATGTGGACCGTATTGGAGAATATGATTGGGGTTCCTACACCTTCGCTTATTTCCTCAGGGGTATGTGTATGCACTCGCAGGGCTTGACCGAGGCTTGGTTAGGATTTTACCCATTTCTGCTGGTGAGTATTTCTCTTATAATTTACCATGTACAGGTTAAGAGTGTTAACTGACAGCAGATGTTTGCCTTTGTGTTGGTAGTTTTGGGCCTATGAGAGGCTCCCATGCTTACATCCTATGAGTGTATTAGGGTTGGATACCTATCCATGAGGATGGCGATGGCATCATTCCATACTGGCAGAGGTCCCTATAGCTGAGGGTTTCACTCATTGTCGCCTACAGCTGGAGTTGTTGACAGCTGATGTCATCACATGGATTCCATATTCTGGGGAGCATTTAGCCATTGGATTTGAGGATGGGTACCCTACTGGTGTTGAGTATGTGATTTACACCCGTAGGGTTCCTCTCTTCACAGATGGAGGATGGGAGCTCTATTTAGGAGAGCGTGCTATTAGGAGTACCACATGAGAAATCTGTATACCGATCTTGCCTCCTGCTAGGCGTTATTGGCCTGTGTCGCAGTTACCCGTCATTGATATCCCATTGTTGGGTGTTGACGATTTTACATTGTTAGAGGGTCCCTGCACTCAGGATGTATCCCAGCGTTGGTGGATCCCTCGTACCATTGGAGCCCAGACCTGCGCCACTCAGTTCATGGGGGATATAGTTCTAAGATCCGTGATGATAACGGATTGGCTAGCCTGTATCTGATATCTAACTCATGTGACACATATTGACAGCTTGACCTAGCAACTGGACCAGGCACATTTCTTTATCCGGAATTTGAGCAGAGATTCGACAGAGGTAGATTTGTTTGATCCTTCCAGCACAGGAGCTGGCCCCTCAAATGACCTATTTGGCTTTGCCGACGCAAATCCTCCCTTGTATAGGCCTAACATCCCAGTTGATAGAGATCTAGTGACCCAGGAGGAGTTACATCAAGTGGACAGGATTGATGATGTAGATATTGACACCATTGTCTTCTTCTGATGTGTATTCTTGTTATCTCTTTTGATAGGCTTCTTGTTAGATATTGGGTGGCTGTGCCCCATTCTCGCTATATCTTTTAATAGGCCTCTGTTAGTAGTAAGGCGTTTGTGCCTCATTTCCCTATATTTTTAATTGTACAGAGATGATGTATATAGATGATGATGTATTTAAGAATGTATGTACCATCTTTTATTCCTTGCATCATATTTCTATCTATTATCTGTTATGCATGTATCATGTTATGCATATGCATATATGTCCAGAGATATTCAACATTGACCCTTGAATGGTATTATGATACGGCCCACACAAATGTCTTCTTCGACAGTTAGCCGCATAGATCACACCCCGCCATTATTGGTGGCATCCCGTCTGAGATATTGGTATGATAGTATGTCACCCTCAGATCGGGTGACTATAGATCAGCTGTTGCAGCATACCATGACCCTTTTGATGTTTCAGTTTCCCGTAGGATTTTTGGAGGGCATACTGGAGTACTGGGTATCGGAGAGGCAGGTTTTCTGACTTGGGACCCAGGAGTAAACTCTGACTTTGGAGGAGTATATACGTTTGACGATGCTGCCACTTGATAGACCTTGCGTGCATATGGCCATTGGTGACATAAGTCGGTAGTTTATGACTCTCACCGGGCTGAGGCGGAGAGTTGTGTAGGATGAGATCACATCTGGCCACGTGATATCCCAGTGTTTTCTGATTAACAGATTTGGCTATGAGGACAACTATGCTTGGCATTCTTGGGATTTCACCATACCAAAGGACCAATGGCATTTGGCCAGGATAGATGTATTGCTGCTGTGTGTATTATCATACGTGTACATGCCACGATACATGGATAAGTTGGACATCGGCGTTATTATGGCAGTGAGAGCTCTCAGGGAGGGTCGTACCATTATTTCGATGATCATGGCAGAGACACTGAGGTCAACCACATCCTGCAGCACTTACCCTGTAAGGGTATTCACAGGCAGTTCGGTCATGTTGTACGTGTGGTTTATGTCACACTTGAGACCGATTGACACGTTCAGACGACATGGGTATTATTTCACCCATGAGATAGCTATGTCGTATTCCTTCCAGCCTACAGAGTGTATAAATCCTATATCTTGGTCCATTTTTCTAGCTGGGATTGGAGATCCGTTTGCTATCTTGTCATATACAGGGCTTAGTTCGATCTACAGTTTCATTACTCATGCTCCGGGCATGGATTATCTCCCTCTGGCTAGTTTGAGGGGCATGACTACCTACCACCCACTGGCCGTGATGTCACAGTTTGACCAGTTCTAAGATTTCCATCCTTTTGATGGGGCGTTAGGTCAACACTTAGCTTCTCGCCACTTGTTAGTAGAGGACCGATCCCGAGTGTATGCTTGTTGGGATCAGCGTGAGATAGCTACTTTTTCTATCAGCCATCTAGGTTATTTTGCAGAGTATTCGGCATGAATAGAGACAGAGACTTCGTTGGCTGCGGTAGTAGCCATAGCGCCAGGTAGTGATTCAGATGGTGGAGAGCCCATGGAGGATATTGGTTTTCCCACTGAGGAGGAGCCATTTACTGGGTTGCCAGTAGCTCTCTTAGATTCTCCCGGTACTTGTACTATTGTGATCCAGCATTCGGCACAGTACTTTGAGCAGAGTCTTCATTTGATGACCTTTGAGAGGGATCAGGCTAGAACCCTGATGCTGACAGCTCTTGATGGGAGAGACGTGGCTCTGTTAGAGAGAGACGAGGCATTAGCTCGTAGAGATACCACTGTTGTTGAGCGGGATGAGGCCATATCAGCCAGAGATGCTGTGATCACTAAGCGGGATGCTACCCTATCTGATAGGGATCTAGCTATTGTAGACAGTACTTCAGTGAGATCCTTGACCACTGGTATGCTTGTCGAGATGAGTGCATACATTCTTGAGCATCGTGTCACCATACAGATGTCCTCGGACTTGCTGGCACGTGTGGATATCCTTGTATAGGAGACCGCAACATTATCTCCTTCTTCTGAGAGAGATGCTATGTTAGATCTGCTAGCTCGCATGCATACCGATCTGTAGATAGCCTTTTATTTTCCTACACATACTAGCTTAGCCATTTTGTCATGTACAGTTTACATTGTGTACATCAAACAGTATTATATATAGTAGGGAAATATATTTTTGATCACTTCCCTTTTAGATATGTCTGAATACTTGCTTGATATTTGCCTACTTCTTTAGGGCTTGTGATCTTGATGTATTCTAAATTCCTCCTTACTAGATGGACATTGAGTTATCTCTGGATAGTTCAGAATGGATCATGCATCTGTGTGTATCCCTACCATCTTTGGCATTTTGGGACTGGTTTCTGTATGGAAATGTGGAGAAGAGTGTGGCTTTCCTCTCCAAGATTGACTGCACCACAGATGGTCGCCAGTACTCCTATTTAGGAGGAGCCTAGTTAATTCCATCTCTTATGGATTGGTGTTTCTCTTCAAGGAACAACCGCAGCTTAGATGGTCGCCGAGTCTCCCATTTAAATGGGGAGGTCAGGTAATTTCATCCCTTTGGTCTGAAGCCAAATAAAATGTGGTGGATTAAAATTTGATCCCAGTACCATTGACAAGTATTTGTGTTTTGGTAGGGGGTTAGACCGAATCATAAATGGCTACGTACGTACTCTTATTGAAGAGGAGATCAGGTCTGCGTAGTTCGAACCTGGTGTAAGAGGTTCAACGATGTATGTGGCAGAAAGGGTGTAGGAATGTTTTTGTTGTTTTTGTTTTTGTAATAAGAAGGGTGTAGAAATGTTTTTGTTGCTTTTGTTTTATTGTGATCGGGACATATAAAATGGTTGCCTACGTACTTCCATGTATTAAGGGGATCACGTCGACGTATTCGCCCCTCAGGATGATTTGTAGCCAACAAAAAGTTTGATCCTATGTGGAGGACAAACTGCGGGGGGAAGAAAGTTTAATCCTAAGTTCAGGATAAATTGCAGGTGTGAAAAGTATGATCCCATGTTTGGGGACAAACTGCAAGTGTGAAAGGTTCAATCCCTAGTGGGATAACCGAAGTTGAGTAAGGGTTAAAAAACCGAGTGGAGAGGAAAGATCTGACGATTTGAAAACTAGGCTACTGGCTTAAAAAGTGTGTTTCCCTGAGGGGCGCAGAGTTGAAAAGAGTTGTATGTAATGAAGGGTTAAAGAACCGGAATGACTAGTGATATGATGATCCAACACCAGGATATTTTCTTAATGGTAACTTCAGATATAGTACTGTTTCACGGTGTCCGAGTTAATAAGCTATGGAATTCTTTGCCGTCCATTTCTTGTAATTTGATAGCACCTCCTGTTAATACCTCCTTGACAATAAACGAGCCTTCCCAGTTAGGGGCGAATTTTCCCTTAGACTGATCTTGTTTGTCGATGATATTCTTCAAAACCAACTCATGTTGTTTAAACTACCATAGCCGGACTTTTCTGTTATAGGATCGGGCGATCCTTTGTTGATATAACTGACCATGGAAGATAGCCGCGGTTCTCCTTTCGTCTATTAGAGAAAATTGGTGATACATGTCTTGTACCCATTGGTCTTCATCCAGCTGAGCGTCTATCAACACTCTGAAGGATTCCATTTCTACATCTATGTGGAGTACTGCTTCAATCCCATAGGTTAATGCGTAGGGGTTGCCCCAGTTGAAGTGCGCTTTGATGTTCTGTAGTCTAACAGAGTAAGAGGCAATAAGTCAGGCCAGCCTTTATGGTTGGCAGACATCTTTTGCATGATCTTCTTGATGTTTTTGTTAGCCGCTTTAATAACACCATTCATCTTTGGACGGTAGATGACAAAGTTAAGATGTTTGTTGTGGAATTTACTGCATAACTCCTCCATCATTTTGTTGTTGAGGTTCTTAGCATTGTCTAATACAATTACCTCTGGTTGTCCATATCGATAAATGACATTGTTTCTATTCAAAGCAATGAGGACTTCTTTGGTAACCCTGGGGAAGGAGGCTGCTTCTACCCACTTGGTGAAGTAGTCGATCACGGTGAAGATAAAGCGATGTCCATTACTGGTTTGGGCTCGATGGGCCCGATCACGTCCATTCCCCACATTGAGAAGGACCAAGGCTAACTCATATTGTGGAGCTCCCGTGGAGGGGCGTGGATAGCATTCCCATGAATTTGGCATTGATAACATCTCTTGATGTGGTCATTGCAGTCAACTTTGAAAGAGAGCCAGTAATGTCCCGTTCTGAGGATCTTCTTTATAAGTAAAGGGCCGCTCATGTGTGGGCCATAGACTCCACCATGGATCTCATCCATGAGTCTCTGAGCTCAGTCAGGCTCGCCTCAGCGGGTGTAGATCCATCTCACAAATACTCTATGGAACGGGCAAGTTTTAGCTCCATGATATAGCCTTCATACTCAGTTGTGTTGTTGGTGCTGACAAACTATAATTTGACAGCGACGGGATACTGCTCCCCCGTAGTGGATACTAGAACTGCTCCAGCTCCAGAACCTTCCATATTAACAGCTCCATTGAAATACGTATTCCATGTTTGACGTGTATCATACTGATGGTGTTGCTGAATTATCATTTCACCTTCATCGGGGAAGTATGCCTCCAAGGGTTTGAAATCCCTTGAAGGTGCGGCGGCCAATTGATCCGCAATTCCTTAACCTTTAGTGGAGTTTTGCGTCACATAAACGATGTCAAATTGTTGCAAAATCAACTGCCATCTGAACAGTCGGCAATTCAGTATGGGCTTGCTGAACACATACTTGAGAGGATCCACACGAGATATAAGATGGGTTGTGTGCCCATGAAGGTAATGTTGTAACCTCATGGCAGCCCATGCTAAAGCACAACAAGTCTTCTCAATCAGAGTGTACTTATGTTCAATACTGCTGAATCTTTTGATGAGGTAATAGATAGCTCGTTCTCGGCCTCTATCGTCTTTCTGACCCAGCATGCAGCCCATGGCATTGTCACTTACGGATAGGTACATGAACAGGGGAACATCATCCTTGGGTAGTACAAAGACAGGGGATTTGACTAGCTGCTCTTTGATGGTAAGGAAGGCTTTCTGGCACTCATCATTCCATTTCATGGAGGAGTTCTTCCTTAACAGCTTGAAGATAGGCTCACAAGTTGCTGTGAGTTGAGAAATGAACCTACTAATGAAGTTGACTCTTCCCAAAAATCCCTGTATTTCCTTCTCTGTCTGAGGAATGGGCATTTTCGTAATGGCCTAGATTTTGGTGGGATCCAGCTCAATCCCTTTGTGGCTGACTAGAAATCCTAGCAATATGCCTGATTTAACGCCAAAGGAGCACTTGGCTGGATTCAACTTCAAGTTATACTTACGCAACCTGTTGAAAAGCTTTCTAAGATGGTCTAGCTGGTCTTCCTCCCTTCGGGATTTGACAATAATGTCATACATGTAGATCTCTATCTCTTTGTGTATTAAGTCATAAAAAATAGCCATCATAGCTCTCTGATAGGTAACTCCGGCATTAATGAGGCCAAAAGAAAACCGTCTATAGCAAAAGGTTTCCCAAGGCTTGATGAAAGTAGTTTTCTCACGATCCTCCTCAGTAATTATGATCTGATGGTACCCCACGAAGTAATCAGCAAAGGAGTACATGCCGTATTGAGTAGTATTGTCAATGAGAATGTAGATAAATGGCACGGGAAAGCTATCTTTAAGGCAAGCTTTATTAAAATCCTGATAATACACGCAAACTCGCACCTTTCCACCATGCTTAGGCACGGGAACGATGTTGGATATCCATTCAAGATATGTGGACACCATGATGATACCAGCTTGAAATTGTTTCATAATTTCTTCTTTCACCTTTAAACTCCACTCAGGTTTCAATCGCTTGAGTTTCTGCTTGACTAGCTTGAATCCCTTTTTAATGGGAATGTGATGAAGGACAATGTCAGTGGACAAACCCACCATGTCTTCATGAGACCATACAAACACATCCTAGAATTGGGTTAGTAGTGTAACCATATCATTCCTCTGGTTTGGGGTAAGGTCTGAACCAATCTGGATTAACTTAGGGCTTTCTAAGGTTCCGAGATTGAAGGAGGTGGTTTGATCAAGGTTGGGTTTAGGTTTATATTCGATCCATTTTTTGATCTCCGGAGGCACCTCAATGTCCTCTTGTATTTCCATCAAGTATGAGTCCAACTTTTCATCAAAGTTACAATCCTTGTGGAGAAGAGGCATCTTATCAGCAAGTACATGCACATCTAAGTTCTGAGTCCTGAAACAAAATATGCTTTCACTTAATATATATGAAACTATTTAATCATACAAAGTGTTAGCATGTACGGACAAAATAACTGCTAATACTGTACATAAAAGTAAGCAATTATGATATCTACAGGACAGAAAGAAGTCCTGCCCATTTTACCCTTGTCGACCAATGCAAGGAGTGCTGCTCCAATTGGCAAGGGCAAAGTCCTAGTGGACTGTAGTGATGGAGGGGCTATCATCGTCCTCCTTCTCCCGAATGATGACCATTACGTCTGGGAAATCATCGTCTGGGGTGTATCTATTTGTATGTTCATCGTGGACAATGATGCATACGCCTGACATCATTCTGATAATGTCTTGTTTAATTCTTCATTCCTCTTCTTCCACCTTGGGATCTGGAACAAAGACTTACTTCTCCTTTACCGGTATCAGATTGGGAAATAGCATAGCCATTACGTTGGCTGGCACCTTTACCGGATATTGTACGGACTCTAGATTTATAGGTGGAAATGATCGTCGTATGGCTAAAATTGAAGGAATCTGCTTACGCTTATGTGGATTCCTGTGACTAGAACTGGCAGAATAGCCCAGTCAGGCTGTTCCAATTTGACTGGACACTTGAATCGGGTGCTTCATACCCTGATTATTTTTACCCAGCCCTTGTCCTGGTTGGTGTCCCAATGACATCATTTCTTGAGTAGTTGCCATCACTTCGGCAGAAATCTTGGGTACGGGAAATGGCGTCCCAATGGAATGGTATTGAGTGCTGCTTACTTCTAAAGCATGGAAGCTGACCTGCTCAATATCAGAATTGAAACTGATGAGTGGCATGTCACCCTGTTGAGGGCATTTCGATTCAGCGTTGATTGTTACTAAGTTATTGTTGATAATGTATTTAAGTTGCTGATGAGAAGAATTAGCGGACTGCCTCGGCCATGTGAATCCACGGTCTCCCAAGAAGCAGTTGTATCCTATATCAATTTTAAGAACGTGAAAAGATACACATAATGTATGGGGACTGATAAGTAGGTTTTATACCAACTTATTGGATATAAATCACGAGAATTTATGCTCATCTCAAGTACATTTTAGTGTGTTTTAAGTGCATTTTGTGTTAATTT
>CM029019.1:89876298-90043669 GCA_016801055.1 Panax notoginseng
AAAACATGCTTTAGATTGCTGTGTATAGTTTGGACGGATGTGTCCCTTTTGTCCGCATTTGAAATATACGACCGGTGGTTGTTCTTCTTCCTTTGAAACGGGTGCTGGTGCCGACGTCTTCACGTCATTGTTGAACCTTCTCTTCTTAAATGTCCATTCTTATTGTTTTGGCCATGATTACCACCGAAGTGGTTACCATTTATGGCATGTTGATTCCCTCCATGCTTATTGTCACCTCTTTGATGACTGTTATCCACCGGTATTATCATTTTGTCGGCTGCTCTCTTTTGATTGGGTTGACTCATTATCGCGCTCCAATACCTGAGCCCTATTAACAACATCTGAATACAAACACAGTTTATGAGAGATAAGATATTGACGTATCTCAGGTTTCAAACCTCTTAGAAACATTCGCATCATTCTCTCCTCATTATCAACCAAGTGGGACGCAAATCGGGACAACTCGGCAAATTTGGCTTCGTACTGCGACACGGTCCTGTTGTTTTGCTCCAACTTGATAAATTCCACCTCCTTCATGTGACGAATGCTTTCGGGAAAGCACTTGTCATTGAACAGCTCTGGAACTTCTCCCAAGACATCTTAAGTGCGTCAGGCTGGGTACGTTTTACAAATCTCTCACAGTGATCTGCCTCTTCACGCAACATAAAGGTGGCAAAGGAAACCTTTTGCTCCTCGGAGCATCCCAAGACATCAAATATCTTGGTGATCTGCTTTAACCACGTCTCTGCCTTAAGTGGTTCTGGCTTTCCCAAAAACTCTGGTGGTCCCAGCTCCTTGAATTGCTTAGCGGTGACCAACTGTGGATTGCCATTGTTTCATCCTGCATTATGAACAGGAGCCGCCTTCGCCTGATGTTGCATGAATTCTAAAAAGCTCCTAAACGTACCGTCGTTCGTCAATTGATCAGTGTTGGTGTTTACAGGAGGATTATCGCCATCCTGTTACACATTGTCTTGATTATTGATCTGTGGAGACTCAACGGTCTATTGTGCTCCATTGCTTCTCAACATTTTCAGATGTCATTTTCAAATACTGCCACAAAACAAGGGTTAATTAACATATCACATATTATCTCTATACTCTGACCGACAATTAAATACCAAATAAACTTAAGTAGGTCAAACTAGCGAAGGAATTTCCCATCTCTCCCCTCCTAGTTCTTATCTCACATCTCAGCTAGGGATCATATCCCTAAGCTCTGATACCAACTGTGACGCCCCCAAAATAGGTATAAATCACCCATCTTGAGTCGCCAGATACATGGTACAGAATTCAAATACAACTTAATAATACAACTGTCGTGTACAATACGACAAAACATAAACTGTGAGTTTGAATACAAATATTGTCTTCTAGAGAGTATTCATACTCAAAAGGAGTCCCCATTGCAATTATTATCACACTATTACAAAGAATAATGAGGACTAATAATGCTATCATCTGGACCGTCACTCCGTTTCCCGACTCGTCCCAACTATATTCTCATTTCCTGAAGTGAACAGTGAAAGAAAGGGTGAGCTCAACTAGCCAGTAAGAAATATTATGACTAAGATAATGCAGAATAAATTATCATTAGTCTTCAACAATGTTAAACTGATAAAATACAATAGACATCAAGTTTAACTGCAGCGGAACCAGCAATCCATTAAAAGAGTCAAGTAGAGAATAAAATCTACTATCTTTTATGATTTAAAAGGTTTTTCATGACTTTTATTGCTGGGACTCAGCTTAATAAATAATGCACATCATCGAATCACCCCTACACTACGGCCAAGGATATTCTTTAGTATCACGACCACGAATTATCCATGCACTACGGCTAAAGATAATCATATTTTCATCAACGGTCCTGATCATGCCATAAAAAAATTCATCTCTGCACTACGGCCAAAGAGAATCCATAGCCATAATCATACCAAAAATTGTCCATCAATGCACTACGGGCCAATGAGGACTTTTTCTACATCATTTGTAATATTACGGTCATGATTACACCGATTAATCCCTAGTCATAATCATACCAAGTCCATCTATGCACTACAGGCCATAGATGACTTTCAACAAAATATAAACATGAGGATGATGACAATGATATAAGAATTCAATAAAACAAGTTCAAGAATTAATTTATCCAGGAACTAATAACGTCTAAATTGTCAACATGATACTGCTTTGTAGAGTAAAATTCAAAAATGCTCAAAAGAATATTTTCATGAAAAGATACTGGATGAAGTGCAAATATCAAGGATATTCCACTAATTTCATGGAGTATAGAAGTTAAAGTTTTAACCAACTGAGTATAATAAGAATGGAATAACAAAAGAAATCATCATGCATGCAATAGATCGCACAGGCAGGTTATTCCAACAGAATAATAAATAATGGAACCAGGTCCGGCGTAAAATGCACAGACAGGATATTCCAACAGTATAATAAAGAATAGAACTAGGTCCGGCGTAAAACGCACAGACAGGATATTCCGACAGAATAATAAATAATGGAACTAGGTCCGACGTAAAATGCACAGACAGGATATTTCGATAGAATAATAAATAATGGAACCAGATCCGGCGTAAAGTACAGACAGGATGTTCCAACAGAATAATAAAAATGTAATAAAAGAAGAATTTCACCAAGTATAAGGTAGCCCGCGTATACAGGTTATTCCAAGAGAATAATAAAGAATGGAATAACAGAAGTTCTCTTCATGAATAAGAAAGAAAGATTACCATTTACGAGTACAACAAATAATATCCCTTACGAGTACAACAAATAATATCCCTTACCGTAAAAGAAACTTGATATCGGAGTAGTGAAGTAGCAGAATTTTTTTTCTCTCTCTAGAGTTTCAGTGAATTCGTAAGAAAATAATGAAAAAATGAGCTTCTATTTATAGAAAAATGGACTGCATAGTAACTAACTCATGAACGGTCTAAATTGATTTACTTTAATCTGTCTGTGTGTTTTACACCGGACCTGGTTCCGTCTTTATTATTATTCTGTTGGAACATCTTGTCTGTGTGTTTTATACCGTACCTGGTTCCGTCTTTTTTTATTATTCTGTTGGAATATCCTGTCTGTGCGTTTTACGCCGGACCTGGTTCCATTATTTATTATTCTGTTGGAATAACATGTCTGTGCGGTCTATCGCATGCATGGTGATTTCTTTTGTTATTCCATTCTTTATTATACTCAGTTGGTTAAAACTTGACTTCTATACTCCATGAAATTAGTGGAATATCTTTGATATTTGCGCTTCATCTAGTATCTTTTCATGGAAATATTCTTCTAAGAATTCTTGAATTTTACTCCACAAAGCAGTATCATGTTGACAATTTGGACGTTGTTAATTATTGGATAAATTAATTCTTGAACTTGTTTTATTAATTCTTATATCATTGTCATCATCCTCATGTTTATAAAATGTTGAAAGTCATCTGTGG
The DNA here is from genome assembly GCA_016801055.1 of Panax notoginseng. Classification (NCBI taxonomy): domain Eukaryota; kingdom Viridiplantae; phylum Streptophyta; class Magnoliopsida; order Apiales; family Araliaceae; genus Panax; species Panax notoginseng. Next base: position 89,879,763 of record CM029019.1, read on the forward strand.
CCTGTAGTGTATAGATGAATTGGTATGATTATGACCAGGGATTATTCGATATAATCATGACCGTAATGTTACAAATGATGTGGTAAAAGTCCTCATTAGCCCGTAGTGCATTGATGGACAGTTGTTGGCATGATCATGACCATTAATGAATACACAAATATTCTTGGCCCGTAGTGCATGGATAATTGTGGTCGTGATACTAAAGAATATCCTTGGTCGTAGTGCAGGGGTGATTCGATGATATGGATTATTTTATTAAGCTGAGTCCTAGCGATAACAGTGTTGAAAATCCTTTTAAATCATAGAAGATAGTAGATTTTATTCTCTACTAGACTCTTCTAATGGATTGCTTGTTCCGCTGCAGTTAAACTTGATGTTTATTATATTGTATCAGTTTAACATTGTTTAAGGCTAATGATAATTTATTCTGCACTATCTTAGTCATAATATTTCTTACTGGGCTAGTTGAGCTCACCCTTTCTTTTATTGTTCTCTTCAGAAAATGAGAATATAGCTGGGACGAGTCGGGGAACGGAGTGATGGACCAGATGATAGTATTAGTAGTTCTCACTATTCTGTTAAATAGTGTGACAATAATTGTAATGAGGACTCCTTTTGAGTTTGTATAGTCTCTAGTAAACAATAATTATATTCAAACTCACAGTTACGTTTTGTCGTATTGTACACGACAGTTGTATAATTAAGTTTTATTTGAATTTTGTACCATGTATTTGGCGACCCAAGATGGGTGATGTATACCAAATTTTGGGGGCGTCACAGTTGGTATCAGAGCTTAGGGATATAATCCCTGGCTAATATGTGAGACTAGAACTAGGAGGGGAGAGACGGGGAATTCCTTCGCTAGTATGACCTCCCTAAAATTTTTGGTATTTAATTGGTTGGTCAGAATATAGAGATAATATGTTGCATGTCAATTAACTTTTTATTTTGTGGCAGTATTTGAAAATGGCAGCTGAAAATGTCAACAATGGATTGAACGAGACCGTGGCACCTCTAATCACCAACCAGGATAATGTAATATCAGGCGAAGAAGGAATTAGAGATATCTACGTGGTAAGTGAAGAACTAATAGTTACACCCGAGCTAGTGGCAGAGGTAGCAGCTGAGAGTGAGGAAGAAGAGGAAGAAGAGGAACCTGAGGAGAATTGGTTAGAAGAAGTTTATGATCAAAACTTAGAATTACAAAATCGTGTTCATGAGCTAGAAGAGCAGGCTAAAGAACGGCAGGCGGTCGTGGTGCAAAGAGATGTAACGATTCAAAATTGTGTTACCTGATATGTGATGCTCGAACAAAATCACGCTTTGGCAGAGTGTAAGATATTAAAGTTGGAATCTGAGAATTCAAATATCAAGGATCAGCTGAAAGAAGAAACAACTGAACGAGTGAGAATGAAGGATGCGTGGGTAAAAGCCGCACGACGTGTTGATATTGTAGAAAGAGACGTCCGATCCAAAAAGGCTAAAATAGATGATATACATTTCTCTTTTTGGACAGCAATTGGGAGGACCCAACATTGAGTTTTGAATTACCCTGTACAGAGCGGTCAATCTGAACTCGATATGGATCGAAGATTGATGATTCAGATCATGAATCAGGAGTACGATAAAGCAGTTGAGGGTGGAATATGCCCTGTATTAGAGTCAATTCCAACGATAGTGATGACACCAAATGCTACCCCAGACAAGTCAAAGCCGGGTAGTTCAAGGGAGAGCGGTTGTCATGACTTCCCAACAAGTGAGGAACCCAAATAAAGTTATCGCGGGTAAGCTAATCATAAACCCTCGCAAAGTTTGTACCTTATTCGATACTGGTTCTACCAACTCTTGTATTTCACCTAGTTTTGTTCAACGTTTAAACTTGGCTCTTCAAAAAAAATAATAATAATTAGACTTATTTGTTGAAACTCTGTTAGGAGGAACCTTTGTTAACTCCACTTTTTATAAATCTTGTTTAATTTAAATCGACACTTTCACGTTACCTATCGATCTTATCTCTTTGAAAATACTTTCCTTTGATGTGATATTTGGAAACTATTGGTTAACTACTCATCATGCTTTTCGTAAGGTTGTTTGCTTTTATATTCCTAACCAACCTGCTATGCGAATTCAAGCAACCAAACCACTAAACTCAATCATTGTTATATCAAGCCATAAGTAAAGAGACCTAAGCCTTTCGTTGTTGACTTCCTTGTGTGGAATGCACCGAAGCCAGACTTTCCGTAAGAGACGTTGTAAATGACGATGGCAAGTTGATAGGTATTAATGTGACGTGTTATCCAAGTCTTGGATGAGGGTCACAGTTTTGAATGATATTTTTATCGTTAATAAATTTCTTGACGTATTCCTAAAGACTTCTTAGCCTACCCTAGAGCATGAAATCGAATTTTATATTGACCCCAGTACAAAACCCATTTCTTAAACCCTCAAATAATTCTTCAACCAAAACGAACGTATAATGCGCCAAAGACGTTGCTCGAGCTGTTGAAGATTACGATCGTACCACTCAATATCATCGTGGAAGTGCGAACGTGGTAGCTGACGCGTTGAGTAGAAGAACGTATGCGAGTGCGATGTTGTTAACACAAAAACCCATTTCGTATAACTTACAAATAATGAAGATAGAGTTAAAAACTCTAAGGACCCACGTGAAGATAACGAATATACGATTAGAATCGACCTTAATCGATAGAGTTAAAGTCGTTCAAGCTACATACTCATAGCTGATGAATGTGAAGAAGAATGTTCAAGAGGGCGTTATTCTAGAAGCAAGAATCAACGAAGAGAGAAAATCTCAACCCTCGATTTAATTGACCCATTTGAAATACTTGATCGAGTAAGAACTATGGCTTATAGACTCGTTTTACCGCCAAGAATGTCACGTGTTCATAATATTTTTAACGTATTGATGTTACATAAACATGTGGACGACCCAAACTACATTATTGATTTAGAACCGGACGAGATAGCGGATAATTTAACATATGAAGATGTACCTGTTAAAATTCTGGAATGTATTCAACACTCAAAGGTTATACCTCAAGAGTTAGAATCTGACGAAGTGTTCTCATCTACATAAATTTCGAGGGCGAAATTTCATAAGCAGGAGAGATTGTGAAACCCCAGATTTTATGAATAAAGATTTAATTTTTTTAAAATATATTTTAAATATTATGGTGTGAATTTGAGATAATGTTATAGTTGTGGGTAGTTTTTATAAATTTTGCAAAGTATGCAGGTTGTTGTATTATATTCGATTGGTCGGGGAATATTATTTTTGTCGGGGAATATTCGTACGACGGTACAATTATTGGTGGACCCCACAACGGAATTATTGTCGGATTGAGAAAACGACAAAAATATTTTATTAAAAATATCGGCGAAAGTTTTACCGTTGATACTGTTGAACTACTCGGTAGTAAAAGTACAGTAATACGTGTGGTTGCATAGTAGCACACGGTATTGATTATTAATGCTTATGTAAGAAGTCACTCAGTTTGATTCAATTATTGTCAATTAATAATATGAATTATTTAGCGATAATGAAGTTTTGTTTTATTCGTTTTATTAACGTAATAAAACAGAAACATCTTTTTATATAAAACAGAATACTTTATTAAAGTTATTCTATAAATAGAATTTATTATATTTTATTTAAAAGATTTTTCTTTAAATATGGACCGTCAGATTAAAGTAAATCAATCTGGACCGTTCATGGATTAGTTACTATTCATTCCATTTTCTTATCAATAGAAGCTCATTCCTTCATTATTTTCTTACGAATTCACTGAACTCTAGAGAGAGAAACTATAGAGAGAAACTATAGAGAGAAAGAAGAAAAGTATTCTGCTACTTAACTACTTCTTTATTTCAGTTCTTCTTTAAAACGGTAAGGGGTATTATTTCTTTTGTATTCATGAAGAGAACTTCTGTTATTCCATTATTTATTATTCTGTTGGAATAACTTGTATACGCAGTCTACCCTATACTTGGTGACATTCTTCTATTATTCTGTTGGAACATCCTGTCTGTGTGTTTTACACCGGATCTGGTTCCGTCTTTATTATTATTCTGTTGGAACATCCTGTCTGTGTGCTTTACATCGGACCTGGTTCCATCTTTATTATTATTTTGTTGAAACATCCTATCTGTGTGTTTTACACCGGACCTGGTTCCGTCTTTATTATTATTCTGTTGGAATATCATGTCTGTGCGTTTTACGCCGGACCTGGTTCCATTATTTATTATTCTGTTGGAATAACATGTCTGTGCGGTCTATCACATGCATAGTGATTTCTTTTGTTATTCCATTCTTTATTATACTCAGTTGGTTAAAACTTTGACTTCTATACTCCATGAAATTAGTGGAATATCTTTGATATTTGCGCTTCATCTAGTATCTTTTCATGGAAATATTCTTCTAAGAATTCTTGAATTTTACTCCACAAAGCAGTATCATGTTGACAATTTGGACGTTGTTAATTGTTGGATAAATTAATTCTTGAACTTGTTTTATTGAATTCTTATATCATTGTCGTCATCCTCATGTTTATAAAATGTTGAAAGTCATCTGTGGCCTGTAGTGCATAGATGGACTTGGTATGATTATGACCAGGGATTATTCGGTATAATCATGACCGTAATATTACAAATGATGTGGTAAAAGTCCTCATTGGCCCGTAGTGCATTGATAGACAGTTGTTGGCATGATCATGACCATAAATGAATACACAAATATTCTTGGCCCGTAGTGCATGGATAATTGTGGTCGTGATACTAAAGAATATCATTGGCCGTAGTGCAAGGGTGATTCGATGATATGGATTATTTTATTAAGCTGAGTCTCAGTGATAACATTGTTGAAAAACCTTTTAAATCATAGAAGTTAGTAGATTTTATTCTCTACTTGACTCTTCTAATGGATTGTTTGTTCCGCTGCAGTTAAACTTGATGTTTGTTATATTGTATCAGTTTAACTCTGTTTAAGGCTAATGATAATTTATTCTGCATTATCTTAGTCATAATATTTCTTACTGGGCTAGTTGAGCTCACCCTTTCTTTCATTGTTCTCTTCAAGAAATGAGAATATAGCTGGGACGAGTCGGGGAACGGAGTGACGGACCAGATGATAGTATTAGCATTCCTCACTATTCTGTTAAATAGTGTGACAATAATTGTAATGAGGACTCCTTTTGAGTTTGTATAATCTCTAGTAGACAATAATTGTATTCAAACTCACAGTTACGTTTTGTCGTATTGTACACGACAGTTATATAATTAAGTTTTATTTGAATTCTGTACCATGTATCTGGCGACCCAAGATGGGTGATGTATACCAAATTTTGGGGCGTCACAGTTAATAAAATACAATAGACATCAAGTTTAACTGCAGCGGAACCAACAATCCATTAAAAGAGTCAAGTAGAGAATAAAATCTACTATCTTTTATGATTTAAAAGGTTTTTCATGACTTTTATCGCTGGGACTCAGCTTAATAAATAATCCATATCATCGAATCACCCCTGCACTACGGCCAAGGATATTCTTTAGTATCTCGATCACGAATTATCCATGCACTACGGCTAAAGATAATCATGTTTTCATCAACGGTCCTGATCATGCCATAAAACAATTCATCTTTACACTACGGCCAAAGAGAATCCATAGCCATAATCATACCAAAAACTGTCCATCAATGCACTACGGGCCAATGAGGACTTTTTTCCACATCATTTATAACATTATGGTTATGATTATACCGAATAATCCCTGGTCATAATCATACCAAGTCCATCTATGCACTACAGGCCACAGATGACTTTCAACATAATATAAACATGAGGATGATGACAATGATATAAGAATTCAATAAAACAAGTTCAAGAATTAATTTTTCAAGGAACCAATAACGTCCAAATTATCAACATGATATTTCTTTGTGAAGTAAATTTCAATAATACTCGGAAGAATATTTTCATGAAAAGATATTGAATGAAGCGCAAATATCAAGGATATTCCACTAATTTCATGGAGTATAGAAGTTAAAGTTTTAACCAACTGAGTATAATAAAGAATGGAATAACAAAAGAAATCACCATGCATGCGATAGATCGCACAGGCAGGTTATTCCAACAGAATAATGAATAACGGAACTAGGTCCGGCGTAAAACGCACAGACAGGATATTCTAAGAGAATAATAAAGAATGGAACCAGGTCCGGCGTAAAATGCACAGACAGGATATTCCGACAGAATAATTAATAATAGAACCAGGTCCGGCGTAAAACGCACAGACAGGATATTCTGACAGAATAATAAATAATGGAACCAGGTCCGGCGTAAAGCACAGACAGGATGTTCCAACAGAATAATAAAAATGTAATAACAGAAGAATTTCACCAAGTATAGGGTAGCCAGCGTATACAGGTTATTCTAACAGAATAATAAAGAATGGAATAACAGAAGTTCTCTTCATGAATAAGAAAGAAAGAATACCCTTTACGAGTACAACAAATAATATCCCTTACCGTAAAAGAAACTTGATACCGTAAAAGAAATTTTCTCTCTCTAGAGTTTCAGTGAATTCGTAAGAAATAATGAAGGAATGAACTTCTATTTATAGAAAAATGGACTGCATAGTAACTAACTCATGAACAGTCTAGATTGATTTACTTTAATCTGACGGTCCATATTTAAAGCAAAATCTTTTAAATAAAATATAATATATTCTATTTATAATCTAATAAAACGAATAACTTTATAAAAAATTTTACTATGCAAACATTATGCAGGCACTATGCAAACACTATGCATAATAAAATATAATATATTCTAATTATTGTCTAATAAAACAGATAACTTTATAAAAGTATTCTGTTTTATATAAAAAGATTTTACTATTAGCCTAATAAAACGAATAACTTTATAAAAGTATTCTGTTTTATATAAAAAGTTTTTCTGTTTTATTACAATAATAATACCAATAAAACAAAACTGAGTGACTTATCACGTAGAGAATAAAATCTACTATCTTTTATGATTTAAAAGGTTTTTCATGACTTTTATCGCTGGGACTCAGCTTAATAAATAATCCACATCATCGAATCACTGCTGCACTACGGCCAAGGATATTCTTTAGTATCACGACAACGAATTATCCATGCACTACGGCTAAAGATAATCATATTTTCATCAACGGTCCTGATCATGCCATAAAACAATTCATCTCTGCACTACGGCCAAAGAGAATCCATAGTCATAATCATACCAAAAACTGTCCATTAATTCACTACGGGCCAATGAGGACTTTTTCCACATCATTTGTAATATTACGGTCATGATTACACCGATTAATCCCTGGTCATAATCATACCAAGTCCATCTATACACTACAGGCCATAGATGACTTTCAACAAAATATAAACATGAGGATGATGACAATGATATAAGAATTCAATAAAACAAGTTCAAGAATTAATTTATCCAGGAACTGATAACGTCCAAATTGTCAACATGATACTGCTTTGTAGAGTAAAATTCAAAAATGCTCAGAAGAATATTTAGATGAAAAGATACTGGATGAAGCGCAAATATAAAGGATATTCCACTAATTTCATGGAGTATAGAAGTCAAAGTTTAAACCAACTGAGTATAATACAGAATGAAATAACAAAAAAAATCACCATGCATGCGATAGACCGCACAGGCAGGTTATTCCAACAGAATAATAAATAACGGAACCAGGTCCGGCGTAAAACGCATAGACAGGATATTCCAACAGAATAATAAAGAATGGAACCAGGTCCGGCGTAAAACGCACAGACAGGATATTCCAACAGAATAATAGTAAAGACGAAACCAGGTCCGGCGTAAAACGCACAGACAGGATATTCCAACAGAATAATAAATAATGGAACCAGGTTCGGCGTAAACGCACAGACAGGATATTCCGGCAGAATAACAAATAATGGAACCAGGTCCGCGTAAAACGCACAGACAGGATATTCCGACAGAATAATAAAGAATGAAATAACAGAAGAATTTCACCATGTATAGGGTAGCCCGCGTATACAAGGTTATTCCAATAGAATAATAAATAATTGAATAATAGAAGAATTTCACCAAGTATAGGGTAGCCCGCGTATACAGATTATTCCAACAGAATAATAAGGAATGGAATAATAGAAGTTCTCTTCATGAATACAAAAAAATAATATCCCTTACGGGTACAACAAATAATATCCCTTACGAGTACAGCAAATAATATTCCTTACTTTGAAAGGAAGAGTACCGGATATAGGAGAAGTGAAGTAGCAGAACACTTTTCTTCTCTCTCTATAATTTTCTCTCTCTAGAGTTTCAGTGAATTCGTAAGAAATAATGAAGGAATGAGCTTCTATTTATAGAAAAATGGACTGCATAGTAACTAACTCATGAACGGTCCAGATTGATTTACTTTAATCTGACGGTCCATATTTAAAGAAAAATCTTTTAAATAAAATATAATATATTCTATTTATAATCTAATAAAACGAATAACTTTATAAAAAAATTTATTATGCAAACACTATGCAGGCACTATGCAAACACTATACATAATAAAATATAATATATTCTAATTATTGTCTAATAAAACAGATAACTTTATAAAAGTATTCTGTTTTATATAAAAAGATTTTACTATTAGCCTAATAAAACGAATAACTTTATAAAAGTATTCTGTTTTATATAAAAAGTTTTTCTGTTTTATTACAATAATAATACCAATAAAATAAAACTGAGTGACTGATCACATAAGCCTCAATAATCAATACCGTATGCATGCAACCATACGTATTACTGTACTTTTACTACCGAGTAGTTCAACAGTATTAACAGTAAAACTTTCGCCGTTATTTTCATAAAATATTTTTGTCGTTTAATCAAACCGACAATAATTCTGTTGTGGGGTCCACCAATAATTGTGTCGTCGTACGAATATTTCCCGACAAAAATAATATTTCCCGACCAATCGAATATAATACAACAACTTGCATACTTTGTAAAATTTATAAATACTACCCACAACTATAACATTATCTCAAATTCACACCATAATATTTAAAAAAATATATTTATAAAAAATTAAATCTTTATTCATAAAATCTGGGGTTTCACAATCAAAAATAGGTATACATCACCCATCTTGAGTCGCCAGATACATGGTACAGAATTCAGATACAACTTAATAATACAAATGTCGTGTACAATACGACAAAACATAAAGTGTGAGTTTGAATATAAATATTGTCTTCTAGATAATATCCATACTCAAAAGGAGTACTCATTGCAATTATTATCACACTATGACATAGAATAGTGAGGACTACTAATGCTATCATCTGGTCCGTCACTCCGTTTCCCGACTCGTCCCAACTATATTCTCATTTCCTGAAGTGAACAGTGAAAGAAAGGGTGTGCTCAACTAGACTAGTAAGAAATATTATGACTAAAATAATGTAGAATAAATTATCATTAGTCTTAAACAATGTTAAACTAATAAAATACAATAAACATCAAGTTTAACTGCAGTGGAACCAGCAATCCATTAAAAGAGTCAAGTAGAGAATAAAATCTACTATCTTTTATGATTTAAAATGTTTTTCATGACTTTTATCGCTGGGACTCAGCTTAATAAATAATCCACATCATCGAATCACCCCTGCACTACGACCAAGGATATTCTTTAGTATCATGACCACGAATTATCCATGCACTACGGCTAAAGATAATTATGTTTTCATCAACGGTCCTGATCATGCCATAAAATAATTCATCTCTGCACTACGGCCAAAGAGAATCCAAATCTATAATCATACCAAAAACTGTCCATCAACGCACTACGGGCCAATGAGGACTTTTTCCACATCATTTGTAATATCACGGTCATGATTACACCGATTAATCCCTGGTCATAATTATACCAAGTCTATCTATGCACTACAGGCTATAGATGACTTTCAACAAAAAATAAACATGAGAATGATGACAATAATATAAGAATTCAATAAAATAAGTTCAAGAATTAATTTATCTAGGAACTGATAACGTCCAAATTGTCAACATGATACTGCTTTGTAGAGTAAAATTCAAGAATGCTCAGAAGGATATTTACATGAAAAGATACTGGATGAAGCGCAAATATCAAGGATATTCCACTAATTTCATGGAGTATAGAAGTCAAAGTTTTAACCAACTGAGTATAATAAAGAATGGAATAACAAAAGAAATCACCATGCATGCGATAGATCGCACAGGCAGGTTATTCCAACAGAATAATGAATAACGGAACCAGGTCCGGCGTAAAACGCACAGACAGGATATTCTAACAGAATAATAAAGAATGGAACCAGGTCCGGCATAAAACGCACAGACATGATATTTCGACAGAATAATAAATAATGAAACCAGGTTCGGCGTAAAGCACAGAGAGGATGTTCCAACAGAATAATAAAAATGTAATAACAGAAGAATTTCACCAATTATAGGGTAGCCCGCGTATACAGGTTATTTCAACAGAATAATAAAGAATGGAATAACAGAAGTTCTCTTCATGAATAAGAAAGAAAGAATACCCTTTACGAGTACAACAAATAATATCCCTTACCGTAAAAGAAACTTGATATCGGAGTAGTGAAGTAACAGAATACTCTTCTTCTTTCTCTATAGTTTCTCTCTCTAAAGTTTCAGTGAATTCGTAAAAAATAATGAAGGAATGAGCTTCTATTTATAGAAAAATGGACTGCATAGTAACTAACTCATGAACGGTCCAGATTGATTTACTTTAATCTAACGGTCCATATTTAAAGCAAAATCTTTTAAATAAAATATAATATATTCTATTTATAATCTAATAAAACGAATAACTTTATAAAAGATTTTACTATACAAATACTATACAAATACTATGCATAATAAAATATAATATATTCTAATTATTGTCTAATAAAATAGATAACTTTATAAAAGTATTTTGTTTTATATTAAAAGATTTTACTATTAGCCTAATAAAATGAATAACTTTATAAAAGTATTCTGTTTTATATAAAAAGTTTTTCTATTTTATTATATTAATAATACTAATAAAACAAAACTGAGTGACTTATCATGTAAGCCTCAATAATCAATACCGTATGCTACTATGCAATCACACGTATTACTGTACTTTTACTACCGAGTAATTCAACAGTATTAACGGTAAAACTTCCGCCGTTATTTTTATAAAATATTTTTGTCGTTTTCTCAATCCGACAATAATTCTGTTGTGGGGTCCACCAATAATTGTACGGTCGTACGAATATTTCCCGACAAAAATAATATTCTCCGACCAATCGAATATAATACAACAACTTGCATACTTTGCAAAATTTATAAATACTACCTACAACTATAACATTATCTCAAATTCACACCAGAATATTTAAAAAAATATTTCGAAAAAATTAAATCTTTATTCATAAAATCTGGGGTTTCACAATCTCCCCTCCTTATGAAATTTCGCCCTCGAAATTTACGTATGTACCTGGTATGCCGAACAGATGAGGACACTTCGTCAGATTCTAACTCTTGAGGTTTAACCTTTGAGTGTTGAATACATTCCAGGATTTTAACAAGTACATCTTCATACGTTAAATTATCTGCTATCTCGTCCAGTTCTAAATCAATAATGTAGTTCGGGTCATCCACATGTTTACGTAACATCAATACGTTAAAAATATTATGAACACGCGACATACTTGGCGGTAAAACGAGTCTATAAGCCACAGTTCCTGCTCGATTGAGGATTTCAAATGGGTCAATTAAATCGAGGTTTGAGATTTCTTCTCTTCATCGATTCTTGCTTCTAGAATAACGCCCTCTTGAACCTTCTTCTTCACATTCATCAGCTCTGAGTATGTAGCTTGATCGGCTTTAACTTTATCGATTAAAGTCGATTCTAATCGTATATTCGTTATCTTCTCGTGGGTCCCTAGAGTCTTTAATTCTATCTTCATCATTTGTAAGTTATATGAAATGGGTCTTTGTGTTAACAACATCTCACTCGCATACGATCTTCTACTCAACGCGTCAGCTACCACGTTCGCACTTCCACGATGATATTGAATGGTACGATCGTAATCTTCAGCAGCTCGAGGCAACGTCTTTGGCGCATAATACGTTCGTTTTAGTTGAAGAAATATTTGAGGGTTTAAGAAATGGGTTTTGTACTGGGGTCAATACAAAATTCGATTTCACGCTCTGGGATAGGCTAATAAGTCTTCAAGAATACGTCAGCAAATTTATTAACAATAGAAATATCATTCAAAATTGTGACTCTCATCCAAGACTTGGGTAACACGTCACATTGATACCTATCAACTTGCCATCGTCATTCACAGCGTCGCCTACAGAAAGTCTGGCTTCGGTGCATTCCACACAAGGAAGTCAACAACGAAAGGACCGGGGCTCTTTACTTATGGCTTGATATGACCATGATTGACTTTAGTGGTTTGGTTGCTTGAATTCGCATAACAGGTTGGTTAGAAATATGAAAGCTAACAACCTTACGAAAAGTATGATGAGTAGTTAACCAATCGATTCCTAAAATCACATCAAAGGCAAGTATTTTTAAAGAGATACGATCGACAGGTAACGTGAAAGTGTTGATTTAAAAAAGATTTATAAATAGTGGAGGTAACGAAGTTTCTCTCAACTGACTTTCAACAGATAAATCAAAATCTAACTTCTCCGGAATTAAATTCAAACATTGAACACAACTAGGTGAAATAAAAGAGTGAGTAGAACCGGTATCTAACACTGTATAGACTTCACAAGAGTTTATGACTAACATACCCGTGATAATTTTATTCAGGTTCCTTGTCACGAAAAAAAAACGCTCTCCCTTAAACTACCGGTTTTGGCTTGTCTGGGACATCCTTTGGCATCATTATCCCAGCTGGACTTGACTTCACCATACGACAAAATCGAGCTAGGTGACCTTCTCTTCCGCAATTAAAACACGCTTTAGATTGCTGCGTACAGTTTGGACGGATGTGTCCCTCCTGTCCGCATTTGAAACATACGAGTGGTGGTCGTTCTTCTTCCTTTGAAACGGGTGCTGGTGTCGATGTCTTCACGTCATTGTTGAACCTTCTCTTCTTGAAATGTCCATTCTTATTGTTTTGACCATGATTACCACCGAAGTGGTTACCATTTCTGGCATGTTGATTCCCTCCATGCTTATTGTCACTGCTTTGATGACTGTTATCATCGGTATTATCACTTTTCCGGCTGCTCTCTTTTGGTTGCGCTAACTCGTTATCGCGCTCCACTAACTGAGCCCTATTTACAACATCTGAATACAAACACAATATATGAGAGATAAGATATTGACGTATCTCAAGTTTTAAATGTCAAATTAAAAGTCCATCGTTAATATTTCATTCCTGTAATACTCATCAATAGTTCTTCGTTGTACCCAAGACAAAGAGAACTTTCATCACATGTCTTTACCTGAACCACTAAAGATTTTAATTAAGTTCACAATTCATATTTATAATCATGTAAATCAACAGTTTCTCCTTGCCACAAAGGATTAATAGAATGTTTACTCAATATCCTTATCCCAAAGGCTGAAGATATTCAAATGTAATAACAATGATCATACCAATCAGTTGTCTATCTTTGCACTACGGGCCAAAGATATTCAACTATAAAACCAATGGTCATGATCATACCAATCAATTGTCCGTCTGTGCACTACGGCCAAAGACATTCAACTGTTAACTAATGGTCATGATCCTGCCAATCACATCATTGAATTATCCATGCACTGCGGCCAAGGATATTCATTATTATCACTAGTGGTCATAATCATGTCATACATCTGTCCATCTTCGCACTACGGGTCAAAGCTATCAAACAACAGATCATCTTTGCACTACAGGCCAAAGATATTAAACAACATATCATCTTTGCACTACATGTCAAAGACATACAACTGTAAAACCCATAACCAACAGTATAATAAAGAATGGAATAGTAAAAGAATTTCACCATGTATGCAGTACTTCGCATAGATAGGTTATTCCAATATAATAATAAAGAATGGAATAATAAAAGAATTTCACCATGTATGCAGTACTTCGCATAGACAGGTTATTCCAACATAATAATAAAGAATGGAATAACTGAAGAATTTCACCATGCGTGCGTAATCCGCACAGACAGGTTATTCCAACAGAATAATAAATGCGGAATAATAAATAATAGAACCAGGTCCGGCGTAAAACGCACAGACAGGATATTCCGACAGAATAGTAAAGAATGAAATAATAAATAATAGAATAACAACAGACTTCACCAGGTATACGGTAATTCGCGTATACAGGTTATTCCAACAGAATAATAAAGAATGGAATAACAACAAACTTCACCAGGTATATGGTAATCCGCGTATACAAATTATTCCAACAGAATAATAAAGAATGGAACCAAGTCAGGTGAAATTCACACCGATAGGATATTCCTACAGAATATTAAGTACGGAATAATAAATAATAGAACCAGGTCAGGTGAAATTCACACCGACAGGATATTCCGACAGAATAATAAAGAACGGAATAATAAAAGAATTTCACCAAGTATGCGGTACTTCGCATAAACAGGTTATTCCAACATAATAATAAAGAATGGAATAACAGAAGAAGATCACCAAGTATTGGGTAAACCGCATATACATGTCATTCCACAAAGTATAGGGTAAACCGCGCATACAGGTTATTCCAACAGAATAATAAAGAATGGAATAACAGAAGTTCTCTTCATGAATACGAAAGAATAACACCCCTTACGGGTACCACAAATAATATCCCTTACCATAATAATATCCCTTTACCTTTCAAATAAGAGTATTCCGACTAGTAGGGCGAGGATATACTCGAAAAAAACTTGCACTACTCTCAAAGTTTTCTTAAACTCTAAAAAAATACGCTCAAGATTATAAAAGAAGAATTCTCTCTATAGTTTCTCTCTCTAGAGTTTCAGTGAATTCGTAAGAAATAATGAAAGAATGAGCTTCTATTTATAGAAGAATGGAATGAATAGTAACCAACCCATGAACGGTCCAAATTGATTTACTTTAATCGGACGGTCCATATTTAAAGCAAAATCTTTTAAATAAAATATAATATATTCTATTTTATATAAAAAGATTTTTACTATGCAAACACTATGCATAATAAAATATAATATATTCTATATAAAACACTAATCGGGATGTCACCATATCAACTCTTATACGGAAAAGCATGTCAGTTACCGGTGGAGCTACAGCACAAGGCCTACGGGGCCATACAGAAATTGAATTTTGATCAAACCGCTGTAGGAGAAAAGAGGCTACTCCAACTAAATGAGCTCGACGAATTCCGACTCCAAGCCTATGAGAACGCCAAGCTACACAAAGAAAAGGTTAAAAGATAGCACGACCAGAAAATTGTGCAACGAACATTTGAGCCGGGTCAATCAGTCCTCTTGTTCAACTCACGGCTGTGATTGTTCCCAGGAAAGCTTAAGTCGAGATGGTCGGGACCATTCAATATAAAACGAGTATTTCCTCATGGCGCCGTTGAACTCTACAGTCGAAATTCGTTAGAGACGTTCAAGGTCAATGGTCAACGGATAAAGCATTACTGGGGTGGCGAGTCGAACTGGGACGCTGACGACATTACCCTCGCCGATACACAGTAAAACAGGGAGTAGTCAGGCTGAACGACTTAAAATCAAGTGCTAATTGGGAGGCAACCCAACTTTTCGTTATTTTTCATAGTTCATGTTTAATTGTTAGGATGTAGTTTTTATTAAGCAATAGTTAGGTCTTATCAAGTAAAACTTTTGCTAAAAATCTCAATGAAACTCTAAGTCGCTATTAATCTAACAGATTGCATGTTTATGGTTGTAGGAGGGGTCCAAAGTGAGTAAGAGCAACAACAGGCAAGAAAACAAGCAAAATCGGAGAATTGTGATTTGCACTTTCGGAAACCAAAAATTCAATTACAGTGGGCATGCCCGCCGGGGTGGGCGTTTTTGGCCTAGCACCCCCCGCCGGGGCGGGGATCCTGAATCCTGGGCAGACACGCTTATTTGAAACGCACGCCCCAGCCATATCTCCCTCACATACAAACCTGGTGCCATCTTTGTTTTCTCGCCTAAACACAACCCACGTTTGACATCTCCTGTCAACCTCTTCAACCCATTACCTACATCAAACCCTCATCCCCACTACTACCACTACCTAAATCCATTACACCCACCTTCTACCCCACGAATTCCATCACATAGCCTCCATCACGTCCACCACTTCCTCTCCCCCACATCACTCCTATATAAACCCTACCTCATACTTCCCATATTTAACACCATTAAACTCGACTTCATCCAGAAATTGGGAAACACATAGCCCACTTGAGAGTAAGTTACATTCCCTTTGAGTTTTCATCTGCTCTCCACTGAATTCCATAGAAATAACCTAAGTTTGGGGGATGAACGGGCTGTGCACACCAAGTGTTTGATAAATTGACTAAACCAAGTGTAAGGGAAGGAAGTGTGTGCTAGTAAGTTTCAAACATCCAGAAATTAATGGCTTCATAACCAACATCAAAACGCCAAAGGGGAGAGGGTTCAAGTTCCGGTCCACCGACACGAACATATGACCGTCAAAAATTCAGAAGTGCCACCGCCGCTGACCGGTACGACTATATGGTTACCAAGGCTCTTACACCGGAGCGGGGGGTTGGCTCCAGATGCCCATGATGGTGAGATGATGCAACAAATTTATCAGCAAGGGTGGGTAAAATTCACGGAGGATCCCGAGCCTGCTGCTGTGAATGTCGTCAAAGAGTTCTATGCGAACGCCGAGGACTAGGCACCGTTCAATGCCTTTGTGTGGGGTCGCATGGTACCGTTCAGTGCTGATGCAATCAATACATATTATCAGCTGAGGGTGCCGCACCAGTGCTAGTATGCCTATATGCGAGATTTCGACCCTGACTTTGAGGAGGTTATCCAAAACATGACTAAGCGGGGTACAACATGGATAAAGGGTAGGAAGGGAGGCACAGTGTTTCACAGCAAGGACCTCAGTCGGTACGGGAAAATCTGGTATGCCTTCCTTTGTGCTAAATTGCTACCATCCACGCACACCTCGGACATGACCAAGGAGAAAGCACTCCTCCTGTATGCCATCGTGCAAGACTTCATCATAGACATCGGGGCAATTATCAGTTTTTCTATTCGACGATGTCTCCGGGGCAACTTTTTTGGCGGCTTACCACACCCATCTCTCATATGTGGGTTGTGTCGTCAAGTCGGAGTTCGTTGGTCCGATGATGAACCCACTCTAATGACGCTGCAGCTCTTAGATACTAGAATGATAGCGCGGTATTCAGTGTGGCCCGGCGACGAATCGCATCCTAGAGGTTTTGGATTTGTTTTTCCATCAGCTTCAGAGGACGAGGCGGAAGCTGAAGATACCTCGGAGGATGAGGATGAAGCTATGGGAGATCAAGGAACCGAGCAGGTACCGCAGACGAAGGCAAAATCTAGTCCTAAGTTCCTTGAGTTCAAAAATCAGATGAATGCACACAATAGGGCAGCACGCCGAGAAATGCAGCGATTGGCGATGCGCCAAGATCACATGTTTGATGCCATGAACGCATCTTCCGCCTCACTCAACACATCACTCCAAAGTTTCAACCCGGCGGCTAAATTTCCATATCAACAGCCCGGACCATTACCTCGATTTCCTCCGAGTGATTCCGATGAAGAAGAGCACCAACCACCTCCATAGACTTAGACGATTCCAGGGAAGTCCTCATGCACTTAATTTTTATCCAATGAGGGCATTGTCTTATTTAAGTTTGGGGGATTTATTTGTTTGTTTAGTTGCATGCATGCATTTTGTTAATTTTGTTTTCATATCTAGTTTTGCATTATAGATTAGGTATTTGCATTGTAGTTAGGATTTTGTATAGTTTTTATAAATCTAAAAAAAAAATTTAGTTAAATAGTGTGTTTGTATATGTCCAACGGTGTTGCATTATTCATGTTATTTGTGGGCCAATGATGAGATTGTGAACAAGTTAACCAATATAGTATGGATTATTAGAACTGTGATATAATTTCTGTTATGAATCGATTCTTGGACTTGTTTGGAAACTGTTATAAAACGGGTAGGACTAATAACATCTTTGTTGACCGGTCAGTTCAAATTGATACATAAAAAGTTTCTAAAGGATAATGCTAGGGTGAACCAAAAAATGACAAGGATAGGCAGTGAAGGCTTAAATTAGGCAAAAACCTAAGTTTGGGGGAATATATGTGGGGTACATAAGCTTTAAATAAAAAAACATGTTGAGTCTTGTGGTGGGTTGAGGAGAAACACTCCCCATAAACACGTGTGAGATGGAGCGTAAAACACACTCACCAACCATCTATCTAAAGAAAAAGAAAAGGGAAATTATCACGGGAAAAGAGCAAAAAGCCCACGTGTGAAAAAAAAAAGAGAAAAATAAGAAAGCATAGTATCCTGCATGTACCCTTGAATTTGGTTCTGTTTAATTTTAGTTGAGTTGTGCCTATCTTTGAGATTTTTAACTTTGCACTGTATGATTCCTTCTAAGAAGTTGTTTATGTATTTAATTTGGGTCCGAATCAGTTATCTTAGATGTTGTTCACACACGCACGCTATACCAGTGATAATTGTTCAAGATTTAAGAATTAATACGAAATTGTGGATTAGTTTTGGTGATTCGTATTGTAAAGTTGCTTGTTTTCTCTGAGGCTGATGGGATAAGTTAGTTTATGCAACGTTATTGGATTTTTAGGCACTTAGATTGTTAGTGCATTTCATTGCATTGTATAGCATGTAGTTTGTTTTGTGCTCGGGGACTAGCACGGTTTAAGTTTTGGGGATTTTGATAAGTGTATTTTATATACACAAATCGATTTCCATTTCAAGTTTAAATTCGTAATTATCTTCATGTTTTGTGTTCGTTTTTACTCGTTATATGTTATTTTATGTGTAGGGTGGTCATGGATGCAAGTGGTGAGGAAAGGCGGTCTTTGTGGAGCAAAAGTGGAAAAATGTTGAAGACGACAAAAGTTGAAGTCAGTAGCCTAGCCCGCCGGGGCGGGGGTCACGATTTCTAGGGTGTCCTATTCAGTTTCGACTTCTGCTGGTGCTCGATTTGTGGGACTTTAATGATGCGCATGGACTCTACTAAAGGGGATTTTCGACCAGGAAAGAGAGAGCTTGATATTACTTTGATATACAACAATCTTAAAACACACATAGCATAATTCAAGAGGACTTCTAGGATTCAAGCGCAACTTTGGAGGAGTAATTTTCAGAGATTGTCACGACGATTGCAAATCGAGTCTACGTGAAGGGGTTTTCAATATTCTTCTTCTCTTTAGTCTTATTTGTAATTGGAAGGATGTTTTCAGTAAATTATTCAGTTTTTAATTCATTCGTTATGAACTAATTCACTTATTAGACTTGTGATGGATCTTTGGGTGAAACTATGATTCTATAGCTTTGATTTCCAATTCAATAATATATCTTCAGTTTATCTATGTTAATTTGAGCGTGAATTTATGAATTGCCTGATCAACAGTTCTTTGTGGATTTGAAAGGAATCGAGATAGGAGATTCGAATCTAAACCTAGTTAATATAGTATGTGTCATGAATTTTGTCAATAGCAGATTTGTGATTATTGTTGAGGTAGAGATACACTTGACATCACATGTAATTGTATAGAGAGCTTAAACTTAAACCTTCTTTAATTGCAGTTCACATAGAGATATAGTGAGTTGGTTAATTTAGGTGTTTAACGGATTTCAATCTTAATTGTGGATTGATGTTAATATGGTATTAGTGCATCGAGAGGTGGCTATTACTACGATCGTGTTCTTGATTAATAAACTGGGATATTAAATTGAGTTGGAATAAAGGTTTGAAAATCAGAGTGAAGCTCAAGGTGAAATCATAAGTCTAATTCTCCATTAATTGTTTGAAATTCCGGATTTTGATATTGGTGACTGTTTTGTGATAGTTTACTTATTTATTAATTTAGTTTTTTTATATATAGTTTTAAAACCATTGAA
Organism: Panax notoginseng; assembly: GCA_016801055.1. Classification (NCBI taxonomy): domain Eukaryota; kingdom Viridiplantae; phylum Streptophyta; class Magnoliopsida; order Apiales; family Araliaceae; genus Panax; species Panax notoginseng. Next base: position 89,899,962 of record CM029019.1, read on the forward strand.
TTGAATAGTTTAATAGAATTAGGACTAATAGAAAATTGATAATTGTGAAGTTAAAATTTTTGATAATTTGTTCTCGTGGGAACGATACTCTATTTACTACTATATTACTTGTTGACCACGTACACTTGCGTATTTTGTGCGTATCGATTTACACCAACATCATCTATTCTGAGTCGCCAAATACATGGTACAAAAATAACTACAATGTCATTACAACAATTATCGTGTAAAATACGACAACACATAAACTGTGAGTTTAAATACAAATATTGTCTTCTAGACAATATCCACACTCAAATAAGTCCTCATTACAATTATTGAAACACTATTTTATAAAATAGTGAGGATTGCTAACACAATTGACTGGAAACATCACTCCACACCCCGACTAGTTCCCGCTATATTCTCGCCTCCTGAGAAAAATGGAACAAAAAGAAAAAGGGTGAGCTCAACTAGCCTAGTAAAGAATATTATGACTAACATAATATACAACAAATTATCATTAGTATTCAACAGGAAAAAATCTGATAGAATATAATCAACAACAAGTTTTAGATCAACTGCAGCGGAGACAACAAACTATTAGAAGAGTCAAGTAGAGAATGAATTCTACTATTTTCTAAGATTTAAAAGTCCATCATCAATATTTTATCCCTGTAACATCAATTAATAATCATCTTTAACCAAATATTCATCTTTGCACTACATGCCAAAGATATTCATTTGTATCACCAGTCAGTCATGTTCATCTCAACACCTGTTCATCTTTGCACTACAGGCCAAAGATATTCATCAGGTAATCATACATCTTTGCACTACAGCCCAAAGATATTCAGTAGTATCATCATTTAGGACTGAGGATAATGAAAAATATTTTAAAGAAAACGAATTCAGTGAGATAAAAGAACAAATATTAGGGATTCGTATTATAGCTTATCCAAGATCAATAATACTTCATAATAATCAATTGTGGAGCAGAATTCAAAAATAAAGATCAAAACATGGATACAATCAAAGATAGTAACCATAATAGACATCTTGGACAAAAAATAAAAATTTTATTTTTCGGTGAATAGTGTCGTATTCGTAAATAGTGACGTACACGTGAATAGTGTCGTATACGTGAATAGTAATCCCGACACAAAAAGGTAGAAATTCCACAATAAAATTCATATCAATATTTTGACATAATGATATTGAAGAAAATAATATCATTTAGTAAGAAAATAACATCCCTTACCTCAAAAAGAACAATACTTCCGGCTGAAATATCAGGTATAAGGCTGAAGGAAACTTGCACTGAATAACAACTCTCAAACTATCAAAATACTCACAAAAATACGCTCGATAATGTAGAGAGAAAATTTATGAATTCTGGTGTGATTTTCAATTCTAACCTAAGCACCTATTTATAGGAAAATACTTAGAACGCCAAAACAGACTAAATTAATAAAATATTAATATATATATATATATATAACAAATGTCAAGTACACCCCATGACCAAGACCAGCCCTCCACTTTTGAAAAAAAATCTTAGCCCATTTTTCCACCAAAAACAAAAAGTGGGTCCCACCCATAATTTTAATAAAATATTTATTTCTGAAACTTCAATAATTCATAATAAATAGCTCTGTTATTAGAAAAATTCAAATCTCATGTCTTTTTCATACGAAATTTAATTTTTTACAACTTTGTAGAAGAAATTTTTTCTAAATTCCAAATAGAAAATGTCCGAAATCCATATACAGATAATTTTTAATACCTCCATTCCGATAAAATACTGATAAAACACCTCAAAATTAAATCCTTCAGTTATATTCACATAAAAATAAATATACCAATCATTTATATCCACATAAAATAAATATTTCTTTATCATATAAATTAATAATTAATTATTCACAAATAATATTACAGAATCACAATTATGACAATTAGATCGTTCCCAGGAAAGAGGGAGCTTTTCGATAAGAATTTTTCCTTACTGGCGCGCAATTAGGTGACCAAACTTCTCCTTAGACAGAACTTCTTTAGACATTGCCAATAATACTATCTAATAATATTATTCAAATTATATGAATTATTGATCTGATAATGGAGATACTGTTCAGTGACAATAATTGAAACAATAATATAAAATATCAACGTAGCAATTATTGAATCAATAAAATCAAATGTTGAACAGTAATTACTGTAACAATTATTGAGTAGTGTCTTCTTACGTAAGAATCAATAATTCAAAAATATTGTGCAATACCGTGTGCTACTGTGCAACCACGAGTATTACTGTATTTTAACCACCGGATATTCTAATAGTGTTAACAGTAACAACTGCGCCGTTATTTGTAAAAATTCAAACTTGTCGTTTTCCTTCATCCGACCTTTTTTCGTTATGGGGGCCCACAAATGGCTGCGCCGTCGTATGAATATTCCCCGACAGCAAGAATATTCAACGACCAAACGAATATTTCCCGACAACAATGAATATTTTATAACTACTTGCTTATTTTGTAAAATTTGCACATTTCACCCATAACCAAAGCATTATATCAAATTAACATCTTATTATTCAAAATAATAATTAGACAAAATTCAATTTATTTATGAAAAAGTTGGGGTCTTACAACCACATACAATCATGTAATTGGACATGATATATAAAACAATTAAAATAAATACAAGTTATAACTGACATACCATGTCATCAGATGTTAGTGTCCCAGTTTTATCGAAACAACATATATCAACCTGCAGAATGAGCACCAGGAAAAAACATGTAAAATACGAGGAGACACGCGAGATCAATAAATTGCCACATATTTACACAAGCTTATCTCAACAATCAATTTGCTTATCTCAAAAATCAGTTTCAAACAAGCTTCATTCAAAGGGAATTGAGGACCATGGTTGAGTAGCAAGGACGGTTTTTTACTGTCCTAAGCATGTGCTTAGTAGACGATAAGGATAACCAAAATGACAGGAGACGGATTTTAGCAATAGCAACTAATCAAACAAGCATTTTAGACTGGAGCAGAGAAAAGAGAAGTATGGAGAAAAAAGCTTGTTAAATTTGGTGATTATGTATAATATATAAAAACACATAAAAGTTAAAGCAGTAACCACAGATACACCAGGAGAAAACAAGGACGTGCATCTTGCGTAAATCTGCTATAATACAATTAATGTCTAACATAAGTAATTCAGAATTACCTTAATAATTGGTATACTAATTTCTGATGCAGAACGAGCATGAAAATTGAATTATTACTAGTAATGCTTTTATTTTATTATTCATGGATACATGTCCAGCATCAGTTTGATTATTCTACAATGATACTTATTCTCTTATATGAAGCCATACATTTGGTCAAGAGGTCTACATTAAGAATAAAGGTATGGCACATCACAAAACTAGTTGATAATAAGCTCTACACATTTGTAATCTTTAGTGTAACAAACTGTGGAGCTTAGAGAATGCCTTCACAACAAGTTCCAAACTGACGATAGATATATGTAGATACATCTAAACGAAACAAAAGAATTGCAGTAACAATTTTGACTTTTGTATTTGGCCATTAAGCAACCAAAGAAGAATGACCAACTCACTCTTGTAAGAAACAAAGAAAATTCAAATTTATATATCAAGAAAAGGGAGTGGTATAAGGAAGGTATTTAGAAATCAATAAATACAATACTCAACATAGTAATTTTTAACAAACATAAGTTAAGTAGAACCTACACATTTCGTCCCCATTTTTGAGTAGCAGCAACAATTTTAGCTTCTGTGCATAGCCACTACTTTTGAGATAGTACTCAAATGTCTCCTTCGAAGGGTAAGGAATCTTAGAGAAGGATTGCTTCTCTATTGAGTAGATGAAACATTGCTTTCTGAAGTCAAAATAAATTTCATCATAGTCTACTGAGTATCCACCACTTTCCCACGAACTTGGAATGTTGACATGTCACTTCCCACTCAATATACTCAACCTTAAAAGTGGTAAAGGAAGTATTTTTCTTAGCCTGCATATAAGATAGACAAGGGAGGAGGAAAAAGGACAACATCAAATACCACCAGTTCAATTGTACAAGATCAATATCCAATACCCAATCGCAGAAACCCAGATCCTTACGGGTTACACCAGATTCTTAGGGCAAAAAAAAATTACCCAAAGAAGATAACACATGCGATTCCCAAAAATATGACGAAAAAATATTGCAAGAGTTCAAAATCGAGGACATACCAGTTAGGGTTTTCTTAGATTAATCCTCTGTTCGACTGATTTGAGGGAAGAAGTCGATCAATTTGGCTTCCACCATGAGACAATTAAGAGGGCGAAAGAGAGAAGTTTGACCTAAGAACTTCTGATTCATGCTTCTGCAGTTTTGAAAATGCTCAAGATTTTCTCTTGTACGTGCCTCCTCAGCTGATGGCCACAGTAGTAGCCGAAGGTTCGGATCGTAGGAGAGCAGGGCACTCGGTCCTTGTTTTAATTTCAAATTTTCATTTTCGCATTTTTTTTTGGTTCGTGTTTTTTACATAGATAACAATTTTTTTTGAAAAAACGTTATCTATTTAAAACCAAAAATTACCCTTATAAATGCATAATATTTTTTCATATGTATCTACAACATTTTGTTAAAAAAAACTTTGTAAAAAAAACACCACAACGTTTTTTATAAAAACGTCATCTTTTAAGCGTTGTCTTTTTATGATTTTGTACTAGTGATTTTCCCTTTTTAGCATAATATATACTTAATATAACATATTGAATATCAAATCATACTATATTCTTAAAATAGCTTAACTTTTCTTTATAAATCATCTTAAACTCTCATTTAATATTATTAATTATTTAATAATATTTTATTCATTCATAAGTATTATTAATCATTTAATAATATCTTACTTACACCATAATATTATTAATCATTTAATAATATCTTACTCATCTCATAATATTATTAATTATTTAATAATATTTTAATTCTTAACTAATATTATTAATCATTTAATAATATTTTAATTTAACTTTAATTTCAATATTAGTAATAGCTTAATAATATCTTAATATAATATTATTAATCTTTTAATATTATTTTAATCATTTATTAAATTTATAAATAATTTATTTTAATTGTTTAATCTTTACTAATTCATTTATTTAACACTCATAAAAGGCCATAAATACAATATCTCATCAACAATGACCAAAACATCCTCCATAAACCTGATTTCATCATATTAAGGAATCTCAAGCCATAAAATCCCATTTTTCTAACACAATCATTTATATGAAAAATATCAAAACATCTCCAAAAATTCTTATTTTCTGAAAAATATCAGTACATGGTATCATGAAGAACATTTAATATTTCTGGAATTTTTGAATTTCATTTACTACTTTTAAAATGACCAAAATAGTCAGATCTTGCAACATTTTTCATAAATCGAAATTTTGTCCAAACATTCTGAACTTTTTAGAGTATGCTCTTTTCATGATACTCTAGCTCCAGTAAAACTTTTACAAATTTTGGAGTTACACACAAAAAGTTATTCCAGTTCTCTTTTAAAACAGTCATTTCTTGTAAAATCCATAACTCTCCTTCTACACATCAGAAAATCTCCATCTTTGGACTGGATCTAGATAACTTATCATAATATCCTCCCAATTTTTTTCAGAATTTTTAAAGCAACTTAAATGGATGAAACTTCCCCTGGAAGTAGCTGGACAGAAACTGCTTTCCCCCCTTTTTTGTTCTAGCTGGACAGTTTACACCAAAACAGTTCCCATGGCTTGTAAAATTAGCAGTTTTGAGTGCTAGCACTTGGGTTTACTAGTTAACTTACATATCTAGCATCTCTCTTAGACGGATCGCAAAAAGAAGGTGTAGATATCAAGTTATAACCTTTCAAAATAGTAAAAAGTTAGGGTTTTCTAACCCTTAAGAAACTAGTTTCACTTTTTTTTTCTTTTGATCCAACTTTTGACACTCAAAAGGGTTAGATATAACCATAAAACATTTATTAACATGTAGATCTAAGATTTTAGAGTTTGGAATCATATATCCAAGTTTTGATTGAAAATAATCAAAACAAATTATATAATCTAGTTTAGGATTATACCTTTGCTTGTGATCTTCTCTCTTCTTCTTCCTAGATTGCTTAAATCCTTTGATGGTGTAAAACCCCAAAACCCTAATAAGACTCGGATATGTAAATTCAGTTATATTAATAAAAACTCTCCGTTCTGAAAGTGTTATGTGTTAATATATACTCTGTTTAACAAATTAGGTCAAATCAATTTTCGTCCAAAAATTGAAATGCTTGACAATATACCAAAAATGGCCTCTAGTGAAGGACAAATCATTCACAAGACATACTATATCACTCACAAGTGATTTATTGCGAAGAAATATTTTCTTCACACGAGTGCTCGCATTAGACCTCTTCGCAATTGGGTATCCTTCGCTAAGTAGTAACTAAATATTTTTTGTGAAGGATATATTGTGAATAACTTTTTTATTTACAAATTGTATTTGGTAATGAAATATTGTTATTTAGTGAAAGATTGGTTTCCTTCACAAATAATATTTTAAGAAGGAACTATTTGAAATTGGTGAATAACTTAATTCTCTCACAAATAATATATTGTGAGGAACAAATTTATTTAACGAGAGAATATTTTCCTTCACTAATTATAAATTGAGAATCTTTCTTCAAATTAGTGAGAGAAAAATTCCTTCACAAATTATAAATTTGTAAATAAAAAATTAATTACTAAATAATCAAAATTCATTAAAAATTATAATTGATTTTTAAATAATTGATTTCATATTTATTATTATTATTAATCTCTATAAGAAATATTAAATTTATTTTTCAAGTAAATATAAATATTGTCATACTTTTTTCAAAATAATCGATAAGCTAATGCATAAAGAGCTAATAAAATCAAACTTCTCATATAAAAAGATCATAATACTCGAGTCACAATAACTACAAAATTTGTTATTGTATCTTGGTCTCACAAGGACCATAGTACCTAAAAAATTTATTAACTAACATAAGAAAACTAAAAGAATAACAATGAACTAGAAGGAATAAAGTATGGCACGTTAGATCCACTTCATTATCATTTTCTTCAAGAAAATCAAGCTTGGGCATGTAAACTTCATGCTGCAATAGAAACACCAAAATTCAATTTCAATAAGACAAGAAATAAGAAAAGATGAAACTGGTAAACTTAAATTAAAAAAATAAAATAAAATAAAAACCTATTTTGACAACAGACAATGATTCTAAACTAGTACAAAGAACTCACCATAAAACTAGAATTGGCTGCACAACTACTTTCTCTAGCAGCAGTTACATAAAGTGAAAAATGTTATATATATAAAAATAGAAAGATAGTTAATCAGGTAGTAAAATTTAACGGGAGAACAACAAAAAGAATAGGTAATGAGGTAATTTCTATAGATGCTACACCAAAATTATGTTGAGGTTAACAGAGTTATGCATGAAATAGTATGATAAAAGGAGAGAGTTGGGCCATCATAGGTGGTAGCTATTTGGGTATTTCCTTCCTCCATATTCAAACCTGTTGCAAGTTGCACTGTTGTGCCAAATTAATTTTAACAATTCTTACTAAACCTGTTGCAAGTTGCACTGTTGTGCCAAATTATTTAGAACCAATTTGACACAAAGCTTAAGCCAGTAAAAATGTCCCCTTTCCCCCAGTTGAGAAAGACAATATATATGATGCAGCTCCACTAAATGCAGTGTTCCCAAATAAAAACATATACAATATCACAAAAAGAGAGGCATGTTATACAGAGTCTACATGCCAATTATCCTTCAATATCCTTCAACAGATACTATCAACTGTCTTAAATATGACAAATGATAAGCAAAAGATTGGATAGTACCCAGATTTTCCTGGTCTCTTTTACTAATTTCATTTCCTCCTCATTGTACCCATTCGAAAGAACAGGTCCATTGTGTGAGAAAAGATTAAAGGTATACTGCATATAGAAAGTATAGCAAATTAAGCAATTAAATATATCCACATCATTACCTAATTAATTCACCTTTAAATTTAAGGAACATGAATAATAAAGAGACAAACCTGCCGCTTGAAGATTTTACAGTTGGTTGTTTTCGTTCGAGGACCTAGCCACAAAACAATGAGGAAAAAAATCAATTTAGAAGAATAACAGACCAAATTATTTAATATTAGATGGGTACAACAAGCCAATTGGAAACAAAACTATAATGTAAAGAAAGTAGGAGGAAACCTCATGAGTCTGCTGCTCAAGCTCCTCCATTGCAGCAGCACCAGCACCACTAGCCGCCTGGTATGTGCTAACCACCATGCGTACTACCTAAAACATTCATGTGTCATGGACAGTGGACCATTTTCTTGGTCAACTATTTATCTGCAAGGGGAAAGTACTCTATCATGCAACTGAAATGAATAGTTGGATTCACAAGCAAACCCTGTCTCCACTTGGTGTTCATCAAATTCCAGCGTTTTTCTGCTTGACATCAGACAAGAAACTCTGTTGCTTCTACAGGGTGACAGATACTTGAACTCTTTTATCAGCATCTTTGTTTGGGGGGAGGGAAGGTCAAGAGAAACCTGACGAAGTTGGGTTCTACACCTCTTTCTTTTCATTCTAGTCTGCTGCCACATCTATTCACAAAATTTTAGAAACAAAAAGTTATAACCATATGGGCTTGAAGAAACCAAATATCTGTCCTTTTACATAGTCAACAAGCATGAGTCATACAACAAAAGCTTATATTCGTCCACAGGTGATAGTACATACTTTACAAATATAAAATGAGGAATTATGTGTAGGATAGCTAAAATAAGGGTAGATGTACCTCAATAGCATTGCCATCTCTTTTAAACTCCTAGTATTTGATCTCTTTTTCATCTCTACAAGCTCGGGATCATCCCCCATGAGCTTCTTTGAATACACACACAAGAGATTCCTAAGAAAATATGAAGTTGAATAAGTACAAATTAAGTTCACGAGGAAGAGGTTGAAAATAAAAAATGAACACTTCTGACCACATTCAAAAATCTAGATGAGCACCTTCCCATGCTGAAGGGCATGCAAAGAGGATCTGTTATAACTCTATCTCCCGCGACATAGGTCTGCAACACGGTATTTAAACATTGGTGAACCAACTAAGTTTTGTTGCACGTGAATTTGTGGTAACAGTAAGCTCAGCGCAAACAATATTATTGTTACCATGTCCTCTGCAATAGCAGGATTCGTTGATTCAAGAAGCAATGCGATAGCAGCTAGATCTGCTTCAGTTTGGTGGTTAGAAATCAAGACAACATTGGACATGGACAGGATAAAACAAAATATATAATGCCTTACACAAATGGGATTTTTTTCTTCACATGTTCTTGTTTGTGTTTATATTACAATATATAAGGTAGAACTTAAAACTAAATAGGTATTAATGTATGATCACTTTTATTTTTAAAATTGCTACAAGTCTAAGATTTGTATGAGGGGGGTCTGGTTTGATGCTATGGTAAGCCCTGGCTGCTAAGCTTGGATGCATTTGAGAAGAAGCTACTCTGTGGATCAGGTTTATACTGATTCTGCCCCTCTCAGAACCCTGCATTGATGTGCCTACAGAAGCACTTTTTCAACATCAGTAGAAAAGCAACTCAAAAACTAGTATATGTGAAGTCATGGGCGTTATACATAAGTTTTCTGATTTAAGTTATAATGCAGGTATGAACATTTGGCTAGAAGTGCACCGACAATATTTGATGATTCTCTTTCTGCTGATTCTTATCTTAACGTTCTGTACATGCCATCCACATTTCCTCGTTCAGAGAGATCCAGGAGATCTCAAAAAACTGCAAATGATAAATTGTGAAGGATTTTTCTTTCGCTAATAACTATATTGTTATTATATATTTTTCCTTCATTGTTCCTTCGCTAAACAACTCCTCATGTGAAGGAATAAATTCCTTAACAAAATTTTCGTCGCTAGAGGCCATTTTTGGTGTAGTGTGACACCTCGTGTTTAAAAATTTTCTTCTAAAAACGGACTTTTCGGTATATTGTTTTGACAAACTACTTTGTCGTGCTTACACTGACAAAACGCTTTGTCGTGCTTATTAGGATTAGTAGAAAATCTAGGTTAGGAACCCTAGATTATAAACTCTAGCCCTAGATTACAAACCCTACCCCTAATTTGAAAACCTTAATCCTAATTAACTAGACTAAACCCTAATTAGGCTATCCTAACACATAATTATGATTATTAAACTTCAATTAGGTATTAATAAACATCATTAAGCAACCCTGATCATTAAAAACAAAACCCTAATCAAGATTAGTGAAGATTAGGACATAATTAAGCTACTAATTTGATCAACTAGCTTACAAGTAGGTTAATAGTCATCCACACAAGTCCCAAAACATCTCATGACATGCTTCCAAACTCCCAAGCACCAGAAGAGTCATAGATCAAATATTTTAGGAGGCAAGTAGGTGGAAAATGACCAAAAAGCCAAGTTGAAGAATTCTATAAAAAGGAAACCCTAGATTAGAGTAAACCCATGAATTCTCTAAGCCTATACACTCTTATAAACATACCAAATCAAGCCTGGGTGATAGCAGCATCCAATTCAATAGACAGAAATTAAAATCAAGCAAGAAAGGTGCAAACCCTAATTCATAGCTAGATCTTTGATGCTTTGTTCAAATTGTTGTTTAGATGTTTAGATTTGTGTATTAGTATGTTAGAAAGTATATTAGGTTGATAGAACACGTTTTCATAACATCTAGATGCCTCAAATTAGTATTTTTAGTAATCTGGAAATTTTGGAAAAACAAGCTTGATAGTCGAATGTCAGAGCTTATAAATCCATGTATGTTTTTGATTAGGTCTGTTATTCGTATGATATTTGTAGTTTGACATGAGGTCTTTAATCTGAAAAAGAAATCAGGTTCATTGGAACTGTATATTGCAAGTTATAGGTGGTCAAAGGTGGTTGACCGATCACGAAGTTCTGTTTTCTGCGTTACCCAGAAAACTTAAGAACAGGTTGTGTTGGTTACTTTGACCATCCTTTTAATCGCTATATGTTTGTTATTTTAATAACTTTTTGTATTGAATTAGTACCTTGATATACCTACCACATATCTATGACTTTAAATTGCTTAAACGGTTAATAGGATTACTAGAATTAATGGTCAAAAGACGTTGACCGAGCTTGACTAAGTTTTCTGGGCTACCCAGAAAACTGATGAACACGAAGAACAAATGTTGGCTGTACTTTGACCAGAAAAGATCGAGACATTAGAATTATATTTTGTCCAAACCAGTGTTAGATATATGTATCTTGACATATAGACTACCTATTACTACAAACACAACACAAATCTATCACACAGATTCAAAGATATAAATGCTACGTACAAAACCGTTGACCGACCATGACCACTATTCTGGGTTACCCAGAAACTTAAGAACAGCTCAGACAGTGACTTTGAGCCTCTATAACTCCTTGTTATATGTAGGTTAAAGCATGAAATTTATATGATGTTTGTACTACTGTATGAGTACTATAACACCAATACTTGTCTAAACCTAGAATCATTAATAGTAGCAAGATAGATCTTGGTCAAAGTGGTCTCTTGGCCATGACCAGCTGGAAACCCAGAAGCTCAAGAACACCTATAGAGACACTTCCTGTCACTATAGGGCTTTAGCGACAGTCAGAAAATGTTTTTTTAGAAAATAATTAATAAAAATTAGAAATAATTAATAAATAAATATAAATAAATACAAAAATAGTTTTAAAAATTATATTAAATTATTATAATTAACTTTTGATATTTTTGCATAAATTCAATAAATATTTTATTTTATTTGGATATTATTAATAATTAAGTTAATTATAGAGCAATTAGAATAATTACTTATAAATAATAAATAATTATTGAAAAATAATATTAATGATTTAAAAATCATAATAAATGATTATAAATTATTTAAAAATAGTAAACAAAGTTTTTATAATATTCTAAGTAATTATTAATTATTTAGAAAAGGAAATAAATGAATTAAAAATCATTTAAAGGATAATTAAATACTTAAAAATTGTTATAAGCTTCTAGAAATTATTATAAAGGATATTTAAATTATCTAAAAATATAATAAAGCTTATGAATAGAATTTAGTCAAATTATCAATATTCGGTAAAGTCTTTGGACACCGAAACCATATTAAACTTAACTCGAATATATATATATAAATTTTGTATTTGAGTATTGTTATCAATACTAATGTGTTAGATTTAAATAAATGAACATCTTAGGTGTTTAATAACGAATCGAATAGCATTGCTTGACTGATCTACGCTCAGAAAAGTTTCCTATACCCTAATTATTTTCATAAGTTTACTAAACACGACCCTGTTATTCATTGAACAAGATTTTTATCTTGAAATGCAGTTGATATGATATACTACACCTACATTTGAATTACCTCTTATTGTAAGGTTATTGCTATAGCTTCAGCATAACTACAAAATAAATTATTTATTCATATGATATTGTTTATTGAGCATAAACTGTTGTGTCAAACCAAATTGTTTTGGTAAGACATCCTATACTGAAGGTGGGTATCCCGTAAGGGATCGAAATTTGGTCAATAATATATTGACATTAATTTGGGTGCATTTGAGCACTGGTAGGATGAGATGCATACTCCTAGGATATTGAATAGGATGATCCCCTATCTCATATCTAAACAAAATTTTTAAGTCTGTGTGACTGATAGAAATAAAAAGTCCAGAAATGGTTGAAAAAGAAATCCAGAAAATGGTAACAATTATCAGTCGAATTTTGAATTGTTATACTTCTTCAAATCATATATTGTTATAATTATAAAACCTGCTGAGAATATCATAGCTCACCCTTGCAAATTATTCCCTTTGCAGTATTAGATGGTAACCTTGGAACATCTAGAGTAGATAAAGGGAAGCGTCCATGCTTAGATTAGTTTATATTCATGTCTAGTTGAATACTTTGTAATAAGAAACTCTTTATGAGAATCATGTAATCGAACCCTAATATTTATATATAATATCTTTTATTTCTGCGACCATGTTTTCTTACATATATAGATGTAATTTAGAATTCTTCAAAATCTAGTTTGAGATCCTTGGGAACTATTTATCTGAGTGAGGGTAGTAATTGCATGGACTGTTCATGTTGTTATTGATACTCTGCATTTCAGATAGATAGTTACTATCGATACGATAGTATAAATTCGCATGGCATAGACTATAATATGGGTGAGGGTACTGGTAATATGGACTGTTCGTGTTATTACTAATATTCTAAATTTTTGATAGATAGATCCTATTCACAGATACAGTTCATTTATCCAAGTGAGGGTATCCAAACACAGTAATAGTTCTCTTGAGAATTGTCATCTGTTATGGGATATTTTGAATCTTGGAGCTATGTGAATTATATCTGGTTATAAATTGTATAGTCACTCAATTAGATATAAGCGTATAATCAGATACCATGGGTGTATAGATTTAAATGCGTTATATATATTGATTCATAGTAAGCACCATATCGGATACCATGGGAGTATAGATATGGGGGCATTACAAGTTTGGTATCAAAGCCTCAAGGCTATAGATATAAGGAAGAGAAATCTTAGTATATAGTCTTTGAGTCCGTAAAAATTTTAAAGTACACATAAAAATGACATTAAAAATATTATGTTGTGTAAATTTCTATACCAGTATTAAAGGATTTTTTATTTTATAGATGGCCAACTCTAGTGCTGAAGAAATGGTGATAATAAATAATCCACCACAAATCGAGTGATTTATAGCTAGTGATGCAGCGGATGAAGAATTGCTTCATGACCAACAACTGCTAGATGCTGAGGAAGAGGAACATCCAGTAGCAGGGCAATTAATGAGAATTGATGAACATGATGAGGCAATGGCATCACTAATGAAGACAATAGAATATGAGAATAATAAAATGAAGTTTAGGGCAGACATAGCTGAGGGAATGCTACAACATGAGAGGGGAACTAATCACCAACTAAAAGTACAACTGCACCATGCACAAAGGGGCAGAAAGGAAATTCAGTCAAGACTTCTTAAAACATCTCTGGGTACTCGAGATACTATTGATGATATCAATGAATTCTAGAGGGTAGTGTAGGTGTTTAAATGCTCTATATTAGTATAAATAAAGGAGCATTTAAAGTTTGTAATATAGCCAGTAGTATGTGTAAGTTTGTAGTATGTGTAAACTACTAAGTTATTTTGTACGACTCTTGTGATATATAAATAAACGATATGTTTGTATTATTCAAATTCTTATGTAAACTTTTGTTGTTGTTTTATATAAAATCATGCCACCAACCAGAAGACCCCAAAGAGAAATGAATAATGATGATAATTCTACCCAACAGTTAGTAGACCTTATGTTAGGAGCTATGAATAGACCCATAAACCAAAACACATCTTTTAAAGATTTCAAATTAGTTGGTCCACCTGAATTCAAAGGTACATCAGAACCTGTCGATGCACAAATATGGATTTCTGAAATAGAAAATTTTTTCCTAGTGACCAATGTCAATAATAATCAAAAGACAACTTTTGCAACCATTTTCTTGAAAGGTGAGGCTAATTATTAGTGGGAATCAACTAAGGGTCAGGTAGAAAATGAAATTGTACCTTGGGATAGATTCAAAGAGTTGTTCTTTGAAAATTATTTTTCCCAATCCCTGAAAGATCGTATGGAAGTAAAATTTCTAGAATTAAAACAAGGAGACCTGTCTGTAACTCAATATATAGCCAAGTTCAATGAACTGTCCAGGTTTGCTCCTCATCAAGTAACAACTGAACTTAGAAAGACTCGTAGGTACCATGAAGGTTTGAAACCTCAGATACGAAGTAAATTTTTGGTATTCCAAATTAAAACTTTTTCAAAAATACTCGAGAAAGCTTCTATAGCTGAAAGTGAAAATGAAAATCTCGCTAAATTTCATCAGGAAAAGAAGAGTCAAAATGAGAAAGGGAAACTTAGAACTGAACCCAGCTCAGGTGGGTTTAATAATAAATGGAAATGGGATACTACTTTTTCATACAACCCGGGGAAAAAGATGGGTAATAATAATAATAAATTTAGTACTAATAACATTAAATCTTGTTCTACCTATGGAAAGAAACATAAAGGAATATGTTTTAATAGTAAATGTTATAATTGTGGACAATCGGGACATCTTTCTCCATAGTGTCCTCTCCTTAATAAGAATAAATGTTTTAACTATGGTTCGTCGGACCATTTCTCAAAGAATTGACCCAAACCTAAGAACCAAGGAGGAAAGGGGAATAGAGTACCAGAGAATAACAATAATCAGTCAACAGTAGCTGCAGTTGGAGTTTAGAATCGACCAACCGCGAGAACATTTAATATGTCAGTGAGGGATGCTATTGCTTCACAGGACGTGGTGACATGTATCATCCCTATCAACACTTTAAATGCATATGTGTTATTCGATTATGGTGCTACTTGTTCCTATGTGTCCAAAGTTTTTCTAAAAACCTGATTATACCATGTGAAAATTTAGACAACCCATTTTGTGTAGAAATTGCAAACAACGAAAAGATTTAGGTTAAGACCATATATAGGAACTGTAGTGTGGAGATAAAAGAACACAATTTTGTGGTAGATCTTATACCAATTCAGCTGGGAGAATTCGATGTAATTTTAGGAATGGATTGGTTAGTTAGCCATAACGTGATGATTGATTGTCATCAAAAATGTATAAACCTTTTGACAACATCAAAGTCAAAGGTAGTGTTCAACGGAAGTGGTTCACCTAAGCAATCTCGATGCTTGACCATAGTTCAGGCAGAAAGATTACTTAGAAAAGGTTGTTTAGGGTATTTGGCCTATATAGTTGATACTCGATAGGAAGGAGTAAAACTAGATCAAATACCAATAGTTAAGGATTGTCCCGATGTATTTCCAGATGACTTACCAGGTTTACCTCCAGATAGGGAAATTGAGTTTGTCATTGATCTTGCACTAGGAACGACACCAGTTTTAAAGGCACCGTACAGAATGGCACCTGTAGAACTAAAAGAGTTATTCATACAATTACAAGAACTCTTAGATAAAAAGTACATACAACCTAGTGTTTCACCTTGGGGCGCACCAGTGTTGTTTGTAAAGAAGAAGGATGGAACTATGAGGTTATGTATAGACTATAGAGAGTTAAATAAATTAACCATTAAGAATAAATATCCTTTACTAAGGATTGATGATTTGTTTGACCAATTAAAAAGGGCCGAACACTTTTCAAAGATTGACCTTAGAACATGTTATCATCAGTTAAAGGTAAGAAAGGATGATGTGCCAAAAACAGCGTTTAGGACACGCTATGGGCATTATGAGTTTCTTGTAATGTTTTTTGGGTTGACAAATGCACCGACAACATTTATGGGTTTGATGAATCGAGTGTTTAAACCATGCTTGGAAAAATTTGTTGTAGTGTTTATCGACGATATTCTGGTATACTCAAAAACACGAGAAGAGCATGATGAACACTTGAGGGTCGTTTCAGAGATATTACGAAAGGAACAACTTTATGCAAAGTTCTCCAAGTGTGAATTCTGGTTAAGAAGAGTTCAATTTTTAGGTCATGTAATTGACAAAGATGGAATATCAGTATATCCAACTAAGATCGAAACAGTTGTGAATTGGGAACAACCAATAACTTCGACTGAAGTAAGAAGTTTTTTCGGTTTAGCGGGTTATTATCGATGGTTTATAAAGGATTTTTTCAAAAATAGCAACCCCATTAACCAATTTAACTCGAAAGACGGTGAAATACGTCTGGACAGATAAATGTGAAGAAAGCTTCCAAGAGTTGAAGAAGCGATTGAGCATGGCTCCAATATTGTCCTTACCAGATGATACAGGAGGCCTTGTAGTTTATAGTGACACATCACACAGAGGTTTAGGGTGTGTGTTGATGCAACATGGGAAAGTGATTGCTTATGCATCACGACAACTTAAAGATTATGAAAAGAGGTATCCTACACATGACCTAGAGTTAGCCGCGGTAGTTTTTGCTCTAAAGATTTGGAGACATTACTTGTACGGGGAGAAGTGAGAGATATATACAGATCACAAAAGTTTGAAATATATTTTTACACAAAAGGAACTGAACTTAAGACAGAGAAGATGGTTAGAACTGATAAAGGATTTTGACTGTGAAATCTTATATCATCCCGGTAAAGCCAATGTCGTAGCTGATGCGTTAAGTAGAAAGAATCAAGAAAGTTGAACGTAATCACCACCAATGATTGGTTAATAAAAGATTTTGAAAAATTAGAAATTGAGGTGGAATGTCCAACTACCTCTACCCAAAAGTTATTCATTCTAGAGGGAGTTTCATCTCTACTTGATAGAATCAAAGAGATGCAGGAAAATGATGACGAATCTCAGAAGTATAAGTCTAATATAACTTATTTTAAGTATAGCAAATTCAGAATAGATAAGGATGGAATAATAAGATATGAAGATAGAATTTGGGTTCCGTTAAATCAAGCCTTAAAAGATGAAATCTTAAGCGAAACTCATAATTCTAAATTTGCCATACATCCTGGCAGTACTAAAATGTACAAGGATTTAAGTCAATACTTTTGGTGGTCGAATATGAAAAGAGAAATAGCTGAATGGGTAAGAAAATGTCTCACGTGTCAAAGGGTTAAGGCTGAACATCAAAAGCCGAGTGGATTACTTAAACCCTTACCAATTCCTGAATGGAAGTGAGAACATATAACCATGGACTTTGTTGTAGGCCTTCTAGCTACACAAAATGGCCATAATGCCATTTGGGTAATAGTTGACTGATTAACTAAATTAGCTCACTTTTTACCTATTCAAGTTACTCATAACTTAGACCACCTTGCCAAGCTGTACATTAATAAAATCATCGCTAGGCATGGAGTACCTATTTCAATAGTATCAGATCGAGATCCACGTTTTACTTCAAATTTTTGAAAAAGTCTTCAAAAACACTTAGGAACACAATTAAGATTGAGTACAACTTATCACCCTCAGACAGATGGACAAAGTGAGAGAACCATACAAACATTAGAGGATATGTTATGAAAATGTATCATTGATTTCAAAGGAAGTGGGGAAGATCAACTACCATTAGTAGAATTTTACTATAATAATAGTTATCATGTTAGCATAGGTATGCCACCATATGAAGCCTTATATGGGAGAAAATGTAGAACACCTTTGTGTTGGGATGAAGTCGGGGAAAGACAAATGTTAGGACCTGAAATAATTCAACAAACTACTGAAATCATCAGAATTATACGTGAACGATTACAAGCATCTCAAGATCGATAAAGGAAATACGCTGATCCACATCGTCAACAACAAAATTTTAGCGTAGGAAGCCACGTATTCTTAAAAGTATCTCCTTGGAAGGGCAAGCTACATTTTGGCAAGAAAGAAAAACTGAGTTCGAGATTCATTGGACCTTTTGAAATTTTGAGGAGGATTGGTGAAGTTGCTTATGAAATAGCACTACCTCCTGAGTTGAACCATATTCATAATGTGTTTCATGTGCCAGTATTACGACCATACAAACCTTATTATAAACACGTTATAAATTATGAACCAATCCAAATCGAAGATCTTTCTTATGTAGAAGAACATGTACAGATTGTTGATCGTAAAGAGCAAGTCCTGAGGAATAAAGTGATAGCATCGGCAAAAGTGATCTTGGGGAATCAGAACGTTGAAGAGGTTACATGGGAGCTCAAAGATAAAATGCGAGAGAACTATCCCCAACTGTTTACTTAACCTGTACTGTAATTTCGAGGACGAAATTCTTATTAGTGGGGGTGAATGTAAAAACCCAAAACCTTAATAAGACTCAGATATGTAAATTCAGTTATATTAATAAAATCTCTCCGTTCTAAAAGTGTTATGTGTTAATATATACTCTGTTTAACAAATTAGGTCAAATAAATTTTCGTCCAAAAATTGACGTGCTTAAAAAATTTCTCTCGAAAATGGACTTTTCGGTATATTGTTTTGACAAGCTGCTTTGTCGTGCTTACACTAACAAAATGCTTTGTCATGCTTGTTAGGATTAGTGGAAAATCTAGGTTAGGAACCCTAGATTATAAACCCTAACCCTAGATTACAAAACCTAACCCTAATTTATAAACCTTAACCCTAATTAACAAGACTAAACCCTAATTAGGTTATCCTAACACCTAATTATGATTACTAAACTTTAATTAGGTACTAATAAATATCATTAAGCAACCCTAATCATTAAAAACAAAACTTTAACCAAGATTAATAAAGATTAGGTCATAATTAAGCTACTAATTTGATCAACTAACTTACAAGTAGGTTAATAGTCATCCACACAAGTCCCAAAACATCACATGACATGCTTCCAAACTCCCAAGCACCAAAAGAGTCATAGATCAGATATTTTAGGAGGTAAGTAGGTGTAAAAATGACCAAAAAGCCAATTTAAAGAATTTTATAAAAGGAAACCCTAGATCAGAGTAAACCCACGAATTCTCTAAGCCTATACACTCTTACAATCATACCAAATCAAGCCTAGGTGATAGAAGCATCCAATTCAGTAGCCAAAAATCAAAATCAAGTAAGAAAGGTGCAAACCCTAATTCATAGCTAGATCTTTGATGCTTCGTTCAAATTGTTGTTTAGATGTTTAGATTTGTGTATTAGTATGTTAGAAAGTATGTTAGGTTGATAGAACACGTTTTCATAACATCTAGATGCCTCAAATTAGTGTTTTTAGTAATCTAGAAATTTTTGAAAAACAAGCCTGACATTCGAATGTCAGAGCTTATAGATCCATGTATGTTTTTGATTAGGTCTGTTATTCGTATGTTATTTGTAGTTTGACATGAGGTCTTTAATCTGGAAAAGAAATCAGGTTCATTGGAACTGTATATTGCAAGTTATAGGTGGTCAAAGGTGGTTGACCGATCACGAAGTTCTTTTTCTGGGTTACCCAGAAAACTCAAGAATAGGTTGTGCCGGCTACTTTGACCGGCCTTTTAATTGCTATATGTTTGTTGTTTTAATAACTTTTTGTATTGAATTTGTACCTTGATATACCTACCACATATCTATGACTTTAAATTGCTTAAACAGTTCATAGGATTACTGGAATTAATGGTCAAAAGTCGTTGACCGAGCTTGGCCAAGTTTTCTGGGTTACCTAGAAAACTGATGAACACGAAGAACAGCTGTTGGCTGTACTTTGACCAACAATGATCGAGACCTTAGAATTATATTTTGTCTAAACCAGTGTTAGATATATGTACCTTGACATATAGACTACCTATTACTACAAACACAACACAAATCTATCACGCAGATTCAAAGATATAGAAGCTACAAAACTGTTGACCGACCATGACCACTGTTCTGGGATACCCAGAAACTCAAGAACAGCTCTGACAGTGACTTTGAGCCTCTATAACTCCTTGTTATATGTAGGTTAAAGCATGAAATTTATATGATGTTGTACTACTGTATGAGTACTATAACACCAATACTTGTCCAAATCCAGAATCATTAATAGTAACAAGATAGATCTTGGTCAAAGTGGTCTCTTGGCCATGACCGGCAGGAAACCCCGAAGATCAAGAACACCTATAGCGACACTTCCTGTCACTATAGGGCTTTAGCGACAGTCAGAAAATGTTTTTTAAGAAAATAATTAATAAAAATTAGAAATAATTAATAAATAAATACAAAAACAGTTTTAAAAATTATATTAAATTATTATAATTAACTTTTGATATTTTTGCATAAATTTAATAAATATTTTATTTTATTTGTATATTATTAATAATTAAGTTAATAATAAAGCAATTAGAATAAGTACTTATAAATAATAAATAATTATTGAAAAATAATATTAATGATTTAAAAATCATAATAAATGATTATAAATTATTTAAAAATAGTAAACAAAGATTTTATAATATTCTAAGTAAATATTAATTATTTAAAAAAGGAAATAAATGAATTAAAAATTATTTAAAGGATAATTAAATACTTAAAAATTGTTATAAGTTTCTAGAAATTATTATAAAGGATATTTAAATTATCTAAAAATATAATAAAGCTTATAAATAGAATTTAGTCAAATTATCAATATTCGGTAAAGTCTTTGGACACTGAAACCATATTAAACTTAACTCGGATATATATATAAATTTTATATTTGAGTATTGTTATCAATACTAATGCCTTAGATTTAAATGAATGAACATCTTAGGTGTTTATTAACGAATCGAACAGCATTGCTTGACTGATCTACGCTCAAGCAAGTTTCCTATACCCTAAATATTTTCATAAGTTTACTAAACACAACCCTGTTATTCATTAAACAAGATTTTTATCTTGAAATGCTGTTGATATGATATACTACACCTATATTTGAATTACCTCTTATTGTAAGGTTATTGCTATAGCTTCAGCATAACTACAAAATGAATTGTTTATTCATATGATATTGTTTATTGAGCATAAACTGTTGTGTCAAATCAAATTATTTTGGTAAGACATCCTATACTAAAGTTGGGTATCCCGTAAGGGATCGAGATTTAGTCAATAATATATTGACATTAATTTGGGTGCATTTGAGCACTGGTAGGATGAGATGCATACTCTTAAGATATTGAATAGGTTGATCCCCTATCTCATATCTAAACAAAATTTCTAAGTCTATGTGACTGACAGAAATAAAAAGTCCAGAAATGGTTGAAAAAGAAATCCAAAAAATGGTAACAACTATCAGTCGAATTTTGAATTGTTATGCTTCTTCAAATCATATATTGTTATAATTATAAAACCTACTAAGCATGTCATAACTCATCTTTGCAAATTATTATCTTTCCAGTATTAGATGGTAACCTTAGAACATTTGGAGTAGATAAAGGGAAGCGTCCCTGCTTAGATTAGTTTATATTCATGTCTAGTTGAATACTTTATAATAAGAAACTCTTTATGAGAATCATGTAATCGAACCCTAATATTTATATATAACATCTTTTATTTCCGCAACTGTGTTTTCTTACATATATAAATGTAATTTAGAATTCTTCAAAATCTAGTTTGAGATCCTTAGGAACTATTTATCTGAGTGAGGGTATTAATAGCATGGACTGTTTATGTTGTTATTGATATTCTGGATTTCAGATAGATAGTTACAATCGATACGATAGTATAAATTCGCATAGCATAGACTATACATCTGGGTGAGGGTACTGGTAATATGGACTATTCATGTTATTACTGATACTCTGAATTTCAGATAGATAGATCCTATTCACAGATACGGTTCATATATCCAAGTGAGGGTATCCAAATACAGTAATAGTTCTCTTGAGAATTGTCATCTGTTATGGGATGCTGTGAATCTTGGATCTATGAGAATTATATCTGGTTATAAATTATATAGTCACTCAATAAGATATAAGCATATAATCAGATACCATGGGTGTATAGATTTAAATGCGTTATATATATATATATATATATATATATATATATATATATATATATATATATATATATTGATTCATAGTAAGCACCATATCGGATACCGTGGGAGTATAGATATGGGGGCGTTACAGATGGAATGAAAGATAAACTTCCCTCTTCCCTCTCTATGGGCTGCCGAACTCTTCTATTCTCTCTCTTTTTCTATTTGGTTTTGTTAGCTAAATAGGAATTACGATGAAAGATAAAGGAAATGGGTTTTGTGTGTTAGTAAAATATGTAAATATATTTTTTATATCTAAGTGTTTTCTCCCAATATCTCTCTTTCTTTCTCTCCCCTCATGTTACTTTCACTCTTAAGGTTGCTTTAGCTTGTAAATTTGGTAATGAAAGGTCACTCCATTAGAGAGATGACACATGGCTTGAGTTGTTGGAGTTAGTAAGAGTTGGTAAATAAAATCATTAAATCACATGCCTTTCCTTTTTCCCCCTTAATGTGCCGCCCTTCTCTCCCATTATAACCCAATTGTGATTTATTTTTAATGTCAAATTTGCTTAATGAAATGACTAAAATGCCCCTTAACAATTGGGCTAAAGTTTAAGCTTTAAATTTAATTTTTTTGGGCTTCCTAAATAATTTCTTGGGCCATGAAATTAACATAATCCAATGCTTTTAATTTTATCTTACCCTAATCATTTAATTAGGGTTTCCATCCACTCATTTGTAATTTAAATAATTACTCATGTACATTTAATTTTATAACCCAATTAGACTTACTTTAATTAGGTTCAAATTAAATTGAGATAATAAAATTAATATCTTAGGTTAGTATAAATTTTGAGTACTAACATTATTCTATATTATAACCCTTAGGTTATATAATTCACATTCCTAATATATATATATATATATATATATATATATATATATATATATATATATATATATATATATATATATATATATATACACACCGGATCCGGTCCGGGAGTCCGGATTTTCTTAAAATCCGGACCTTTTTTTTTTTTTTTTTTTTTTGCCTTTTTTTTTCAAAACAACTAAAAAAAATATTTAATATTTTATGGAACTGAAATTTTTTCATAATATAATGTTTTAGGTGTGTTTTGAATACCTATACCAAAAAGTGGTGGTACAGTCTGCACAGACTGTACCACCATATTTTGTTATACGTACCCAAATCACGCCCAAAACACTTTATTATGAAAAAATTTCAATTCCATAAATTTTTTTTTTTTTTTTTAGTTGTTTCAAAAAAAAAAAAAGCAAAAAAAAATAAATAAATAAAGGTCCGGATTTTATAGAGTCCGGGATCCCGGACTGGATCCGGACTCTATATATATATATATATATATATATATATATATATATATATATATATATATATATAAGGTTGCAATGCTTTATTCTTAACTCTCTTTATATGCTTAATAAATATATACACATTTAAATAATATATATTTATTTAATCACCTACATAATCCACATAATCCATAGCTCATTTATCATCATTGATAAATATTTATTACTTGGCTTTCCTTTTTGTTCCATTAATTCATTAACTTAATTAGCTTTAATTGGCTTAATAAGTTATTACACCTTCATACAATTACTTTATATAATTCATATAAATAATTAATCACTTAAAGATTATAAATCTTTTTAATTTACCATTCAAGGTTAACATTCAAGTTATGTTAATTTTTAACATAACTTATCTTACTATTCCTTAATCAGATTGATTAAGTATTCATCTTAGTTAATAAATAAATTAACTATTGTGTTTAATTCATATATTCACTTATAAGTACTATCTAATAAAAAAAATTTATTTGTAAAAATTTACATATATAATCATATAAAATTCTCGGTCCTTACAAGGACTGCTAGATATTAGATATCTAAGGAGGTTTTTCGATTTCGTATGACTGAGGGCACTATCGTTGACTCATTTATTGAAGATGATTAATTTGATTGAACAACTTGAACAATTAGGGTTCATCATGGATGGAGAGTTAAGTCAAGATTTGATCTTGCAGTCACTCCCATAAATCTTCTCATAATTTGTTATGAATTTTCACATGAATAAGTTGGATGTCAGCTTGCCTGAATTACTTAACATGTTGAAAACTGCTGAAGGTCACTTCCCATCTAAGAAGGACCAAGTCTTAATGGTGGATGATTCTTTCAAGAAAAGGAAGAGTCCCAAGGTATCTTCTGAAAATGAGAAAAATAAGAAGGTTAAGGGCAATGTAAAAACAAAGGATAATAAGAAACCTGATCCAGCTAGCAAAAGAATATGCTTCCATTGCAACAAGTCGGGTCATTGAAAGAGGAACTGGGAGAAATTTCTTGCAGAACAAAATGTAACGCCCCTAAATCCGGTCTACTTCAAACCCAAATTTGGTGCATCACGAGTACTTCTCATTCCATACATACATCCAAATATCCTTAAGATATAATTTAAAACTCCAAATATAACAATATATTTCTTCAAATCCCAAATTCTATTACCTTAAAATATTCATTACATACAAAAAATGATAATTACATTATTCTTTACTTTATTACAAGAGTGACTTTTAATCCGTCACAACAGATACATACAAGTTTAACTAATTATATTTACAAGGCTCGACTTGATTTTTTTTATTTTTTCTTTAACTTGTAACGCTTATGGAAATACCATAGCACCTTATAATGACACCTATCTACTTGATCTTTTCCTGATTCTTTAGTTCCATCTAACTTTGCTAAAATCATTTTTAATTTTAAAAGTAAGTGTGAGCATTCGATTACTCAGCAAGTTCTAGCAATTGTATAACAACAAAATCAAGAATCATATAATCTTTCTTTAGAAAACTTTAATAACTGAACAAGAGTTATGAAGCAGCATGAACAACAGGAATAATTTCTGATTTCTATTATTTATTACTTTAATAACATTTATTTTCACATAACATAATTTCTTATAACGCTTCTAGGACTTAACTCATCCTACACAATTACATATATGAAAATAATCACCTTTTCATCATATGTATGCACAAAACTAATACCCATCACACATTGAGTCTCCAACAGTTTTCAATATAGTAAGCTGAGTGGCTCCCCACCAAAAACTAATGAATTTGTTTCCCGTCTCATCTATACTGTCTTTCACAGCGAGTTAGATCAGTTACTAACTCATCTTAAACCTTTGCCCATAACAAAGGAGTCATTTAACTCAGATACTACACATCAACTATTCAAAAGTACGATTGTATAACAACTTAAACTTAATTTACCATTCTACCTTTGTCTTATTGAAGCAATCAACACGGACTCATTCTTTATACAGTTCATAAATAAACAAAACTCTGACAGCTTTGAACAATTCAATCATAGAACAGTTCATCTCAAAAAAACATAAGTACAGACAATTGGCACACATCACAATTCATGATACACATCTTGAAAAAATATAACACATTTTTATATAATTATAACTTCCTCAGATACAACATTTGAGTAAGTTAAAGAAATTAGCATTCAATCAAAATATGAATGAAGTTAGAAAACTTGCTTTAAGCACAACTTACAACTTACATTTTACGTTGTACTTCTCTTCTTAATCCCTATATATCACATAAGGATAATACATCCATTAGCTACGTAAGTTCGTTAAGTATTTACTTACGCTACTTTATACATTACTTTTATGTCTGTGTTATTAAACTCGAATTCCTTCCCCCAGTCGTTATTTTCGTTATCACATATTACGTCTTTCTTATCTTTTCAACGTTAAGACATTCTTAGATATCATAACCCTTATTATTATCATTCATAATGATTTATATCATATTCTCCTTCTTTATAACGTAACTTGTCTGAATCATTGAAATTATAATGTTCGTTAAGTTAATTATTATTCATTATGGCTTCCTGACAACTTAATATCCTTCCTCATTATCATTTCTTAATGTCTCGGTCATACGATCTTTTGTATGCGAAGATCAATCGTCCGAAGCAAATACTATACGTTCACAGCTTTTAAGCATTTTATCATTACATTCTCATTTTTAAATATCATATTCAACCTTTACTTAACATCTAAATCACCCATTCTAGTGATACATTATATGATCATTAAGTTCATAATCGTTCTGCACTCTTTCCCCAAGCTTTTATTTTACGTCTTACATTTCAGGTATAAAGAAGACGTTTTAAACCGTCTGTTTTAGCTTTAATCTTCCTGTTAGCTAATCCAAACATTTTAAACTAACGACACAAAGTGTCTACTTTAGTTCAAAATGTACTATAATTGACTTTATACTAATCCAGACACTTCAAACTGTCGTCACGAAGTGTCTGCATTAGTACAAAACTCACTGTTCCTTGAAGCAAAAATGGTCAGTTCATCCTTAACGACGTACCCACTTTGCGACGTCAAAAATTGATCATCTGTTATCGAAACGAGTCCGTTCTTGATCCATATACTAGCTCGCAACATCATTTAAAACTTTATATGGACGTATTATCATTTCTAATCCTCTAACAAGCCGAAATAATGGCCCAAAAGTCTCTCATTGGACTATTTTTCTTAACTTGGCGTTCTTAACTTTTATTCTTCATTTATTCGTAAATTACTTATTCAAACCCAGAATGAGTTCGTTCTTGAGCCCAGGACTCACGTTTTTCGTGTTCATTGACATTCTTATAAAACCTTAATTTTTTAGGTTCATTATTTTACATTAAAATTTCATCCAAAAATCATAACAAACTACGAGTTCAACTCTTAACATTTTTTACTAAAATTTTCATCATAACTTCGTTATACGATATTTTTAATCCATTTCGAAGGGAAAATTTCCACAATTTTCACAAGTCTAAAATCTCCTAACCAAGCTTATAGCAACTAACTTATACACGATGGTTTTAAACTTCTCCATCAACAACAAGCTCTAATTAAGGTGGTTTTAAATTTGTCCATCAAAAACTCGTTCTTCGTTTGTTCTTTGTGTTCTTCGTGTTCTTTACTTGTTCTTCATTTTAAATCATTATTTTAATTACGATTGACTTGTCATGCATTTATTAATGTTATAAATTCGTTAATTCTTCTTTATTCCATTGGATCATTCATATTATTCATTCGAATCATTCAAACTTCATATAACATATGAAGGCTTAAATCTGGTTTATCTTCAAACCCGAATTTGGTACGTCACGATACTTCTCATTCTTTACATACATCATTATATCATTAAGTATACCAATATATTTCTTCAAATTCTAGATTCTGTTACCTTAAAATCTTCATACATACAAATAATAGTAAATACATTATTCTTTACTTCATTACACGTGTGACTTTCATCCGTCACAACAGATACATAATAGCTTAATAAACTATTCTACAAGTCTCGGCTTGATCTTCACTTTAATCTTCACGCTCATTCACATCATGAATAGCACTTCGCCAGGATACCGATCAATTCTATCTTCACAGGATCCTTTAGTTCATTCTACTCCTACCGCTGAAAATATTTTTATTTTAAGCAAGTGTGAGCATTCAATTGCCCAGCAAATCATAGTATTTGAATAACAACAATATCAAGAATCACATATTCTTTTAAAAACTTTAATAACTGAACAAGAGTTATGAAGCAATTCGAATAACATGAATAAATTCTGATTCCTATCATTTTAAAACATTAATAACACTCACTTTGACATAACATCAATCCTTTTACTCTTCTCTTTACATCCTGTCTAGCTAAAATCATTAGCACATACTTAACATTAACAGTTCATGAAAAAAATTAAACTCTTTCACATTAACCAGTTCAATTACAGAACAATTCATCTCACAGAAACACATAAGTGTTAAAAATTTGGCCCATAACCTCATGCATAATAACACCTTGTACAAACATAACAAATTTCTACATAGGTAAAACTTTCTCAAGTACAACATTTGAGTAAGTTTAAGAAACTAGCATTCATTTCAAATATGAATGAAGTTAGGAAACTTGCCTTAAGCGTTGCTTACTGCTTATGCTATACTGCTCTTTAAAATCCCTATATATCACATAAGGATAACACATACTAATTAGTCATATATTTGACTTACATATTGGTTTAACTTAACTTTAGTTCTTATAGTTCGCGTTTTATAACCTAAGTTCATGCAACCAAACTTTCCTTACCGTCTTTCGGCGTTACGACATTCGGAGATGTCTTAATTCTTACAATCATCTTTTACGATAGATTTTCCTTACATTTTCCTTCTTTCTAGTTCAACTTGTCTGAATCATTAAAACTGTAATGATCATTAAGTTAACTATCGTTCCTTACGACTTTTTGACAATCAAATGCCATTCCTCATGATTATTCTTTATCGTCTAAGTTATATAATCTTTTGTATCCAAGAGCAAACAGTCAATGCTAATATTATGCGTTCATAGCTTTGAAGCATTTTACATTACCTTTCTTCATATCTTACAATGTTCTGCTTATTTACTTCGAAACATTATTCAAGTTTTTATCATTAACTTGGCTTTTTAACGTTCACATGTCATTCATTAACCTTCATTACCTTACGTTTAAATCATACATGTGCGTGTATGCTAAGCACGTTTATCTTTATGCGTACACTAACCGTCTTCGTCAGTTTACGTGTTTAAATACTTACATTGTTCATGTGACAAACGATATTTTGTAATTTAGTTTGAATATTTTTATTGAATTAAATAAATATTTTTCGATGATTCAATTATTGGATTAAATAATTAATTGTGGAATTTATGGTAGATTAATTTAAATATATGTGTTATATTGACTAAATTAATGTGGAGAATTTTATAATTCAAGGTATGTATTTAATTGAGCTTATTGGATTAAATGAATTATTTAAAAAACATAATGTTATTCTAATTAATTTAATAATTAATTAGAGATTTAATAATTTGACATAATTAATAAATGAGAAATTTAATTATGTGACTATGAAAATTAATGAGAAATTATTATGTTTTATTTAAATTAAATTACATAAGATATTTGATTTATTGTTTAATTGTGTGTGACATTATTAAACTATATTATAAGAAATTAATTAAAATAATTAGAAAGGGTACTTATGATTCATGCCAAACAAGGCACTATGAGGAGTTGGGAGCAGTTAAACCACGTATGGATGAACTAACCACAACTGTGCACATTAATCAGTCTGGTTTATTTTACATATTTCATTTTATCAGACTTAACTTAGAGAAATTCAGAGAGAGTTAGAGAGAAGTTTGAAGGAAATTGTATGATTGAAGAAGAAAGTAAAGAATCAGAGGGATTGCTATAGGGTAATTTCTTCAACCCAAACCTTATTTACGTTCTTATGTTTTATAAAAGAAAAAGCTATCTTTAAGTCTTCTGTGATTGAAGAAATTTGCAATTTATGAGTATGTGATGGGTTGTATATGTTAGTATACGTTTATAATATGTGTATATCATATATTTATGTGTTTAAAGTAATTGATTTCATTTAAACAATTCTAAAATCAGAGTTTTCCATTAATAAGAGTTTTAAGCTCTCTGTTAAACAAAAATTTAGTGATCAATGCATGAATCGTTGTTTAACTTGAAATTTAACGGTAGATTATGTTAGCACATATCAAAACGAAGAAAATAAACTTTGAACGGACAGAATCGAGATTATAACGAATCCATAATGATAATTTCATGTTTTATTTTCAAAATTTTCAAAATCACCAAGAACATTGAAATTACATGAATTGATTCAAGTAATTGTATGTTTTAACTTGTTAAAATCATGCTAGAAAGGTTGGGTAATGATTATGTGTATATTATAATGTCTGGGTATGTTTAAATTTATGTGTGAATAAATTAATTGGAAGATTTTGGCATTGTTTTGTATTTTTTGCGAACTGTAAATTTCTGGAACTGGATTGCCGCGCCGCAGCGCCGGTTCCAGGCCTAAAGCCCGCACCGCAGCGCCACAACCCAAGTTGCAGTTCCAGCAGCGCCACAGCGCCAGGGTTAGCCTATAGGGTGGCGCCGCAGCGCCACTATGCAGTTTGTCCAAGAATGAGAATTTCAATTGTTTTATTTCAGGGAATGTAATAGTAACCTAATCTAATGAACATAAAAATGTGTTATGCATATAGTGAGATATTAAAATATATTCGTAACATGTCAATAAGGTATTTACATGTTTGATTGATTTGTTGAACGCGTAGTTAGCTTGTCGTTTGTGAAGTCTAATATTATGTGGAAACAAGTGTTGTGATTTAATTAGTATAATCATAATCAGAGTTTAGACAAAAGAGAATGAACTTGTGATGCTAGTTATGTTATAATTGACTGGTACTGTGAATGTAAATGGTATGTAGGATTAAATCGAGGAATGTGTATAACTAACGTATAACCTATACATAAGGCAAGTTTCCTAACCCTACTTGTTATCATTATGCAAGTTTCCTTACCTACTTGTTATCATTTTGCAAGTTTTTAAACCTTATTTTTTTACATTGAACAAGTTCTAGACTTATATTCTATATCGAGCAAACTCTTGTTATTTATTGATCAAGTTCAAGATATTATATTAAAGGTTATTGAACTTTTCAAAGTATGATTTCTGTTATACAATACTTACTCCATTGTATACCTCTTGAGTTTATTATTCAATTTGAATATCATTTATTGATGAACCTTGTAAGACTAGCGAACCCTTATTGATTCGACTAGTCCATAATTGATGAATGTTCTAAATTTCAGAACCCTTGTTAAGTTTATCCAAACCAAACTTCCTTTGGTGCAAACTCTAATATCAAACTGAGATGAACAACCCTGTTTTAGGGGATTACTTATGCTTTAGCGTTAAGATATTGTGCACAATATGGTACTAAGGGCTGATCCCCCTAAGTACGAGTAGAAGAGTCCATAGTCTTATGACTATTAAAGGTTTCAAGTATAACCCTTGACAACCTAGGATATAGTTCAAGGTCTTATGACCCTCAAAAGTTCTTTTGATTCTTGTTATTCATCATTGATTCAAAAGTCAAGTTTCTTATTTCAGAAGTCTTTGATTCACTCGCATGTTATTATATTGTTGTTATATTATTATACTTATGGGCAATCATGCTCACTCTTGCGTAATAATAACATTACAGTTAAGAACGAAAGGTTCGACGAGCCTTCTACTAGCAAAGGCAAGGGTAAGATTAACAAGTGATGAAGACTTGTTGTTTATTTGTCATGTTATGTTTCAGACTTATGTTTAAATTGTGTAAGACTTAATAGTTGCTTATGTTTCTGCATTTGAGATTTAAGGTTAGTATGACCTGGGATTGATGTATTTATTTTCAGATGTTGTAACTCCTTAAGGAGAGGATTTATTTCTATCTATTTTATGGTTTTTATTATTATGGGTAGATAGATATATGCTGTTTGTATAGTGAACATCAAATCACGTGGGAATTGTAGTACCCAGATTTGGGGTGTCACAGGTTGGTATCAAAACTGTAGGTTATGAACCTTAGGTGGGGGAACAACCTTAGGTAGTAGCCTTATAGGAAATCGAGAACATAGTGGTGGTAAACTCTTATCGAGTTCTAAGAAATGAATTCCTTAATTCATTAAAGATAATAAAAGACTTTATGTGCTTATGTGATAAACTTATGTACTCGCGAGTATCGATTAGTAACTAAAACTTAAAACTGTGTTGTCAGGATGTCGGATGTTGGAGGATCTAGTCGAGCTGGGGAGGAGGAACCCCGAGTACCTACTGAGGAGGAGCCCCGAGACATTCATGTCGTCCGGGAGCAGTTGGTAAATAGAGAGCCATCTCCGTTGATCACTGTTGTTGGTTAGGAGCATCCTGAGGAAGAAGAGGAGGAAGATGAGTTCCCACCGAACTCTATCAGTGTCGAGATGTACGAAGACCTATATGATCATAACACAGAGTTACGGGATACTGTTCAGGAGCTGAAGGAGCGGACGATTATTCAATAGATTACCATTGATCAGAGGGATAGGGAGGTTAAGGCTCTTCACACACATCTGAGAAACGTAGAGTGGGATTTGATTCACGAGAAGGGTCAAACTGAGCAGAAGTCAGAGGAAATAGAGAAGTTAAAGAATGAGCTGAAAGAGAACTCAGCAAGGTTGACCATAGCAGAGGAGGCCTGGGTAAGGGAATCACGACGTGCAGATCTTGCAGAAGAGAATTGTCGGGAGAAGAAGGCTAAGCTTGAGTAGACGCACTCTACACTTCAAAATGTGATTGATGAGGCCTAGGATCGAGTTATGAGATACCTAATTCAGTTCGAAGGACTACCATCGTACATGCTAGATCGCAAGACGATGTCCCACATTATGGAAGAAGATCGTAGCAAAGCTATTCAACGCCTTAGCTGGCAGTGATAGTAATAATTTAATTATGTGAAAACTTATCTGGTAGTTATTAATGTAATTCCGATGTGTTTATAAATAGAGGAATATTTTGATGTTTTAAATCCTGTAGATTCTTTATCTCAGGATAGTTGATGTAAATAGCAGTGATGCTATCGTAGTTTGTTAAAACTTTTGATTAAATAAATATATCAGAGTTATTTGAGAAAATGTGTTAAGTGGTTATGTTAAATTGTTTGAGTTAAGATTTAAATATTTAGAGAATTGAATAGAGATCTAATAAACGTATATATTTTAACAGAAATATACTACCAGGAAGAAGACTAAACCGTCAACTAGCCCAAGAGGAGTCGACGAACAATAACAACGACGCCAATGCTAACCCCGTTCAGCAATTGGTGAACTTATTAGCTGGAGCGATTAATAATCAACCTCAAGCTCCACCGAATACAACGTTCAAGGACTTCAAGGCGGTAGGATCGCCAGAGTTTAAAGGCTCCATGAACCCGATAGAAGCTCAAACTTTGGTTATGGAGATGGAAAAAGTTTTTGACGTCGCCAGAGTCAGAGCGGACAAGAAAATAGCCTACGCAACGTTCATGCTGAAATCAGAAGCTAGTTATTAGTGGCAAGCAAATAAGGTCTGTGGAGGAGAAGGTGTAATCACTTGGAGAGGTTTAAGGAGATGTTCTTCGAGATGTACTTCCCTACAAGCTCGCAGAACCAAATGAAGGTACAATTTCTGGAATTGAAGCAAAGAAATATGTCCGTGCCAGACTATGCGGCAAGATTCAATGAGTTGGCTTGGTTCGCCACATATCAAGTGCACATGGATGAGAGAAAAGAAAAAAGATTTGAACAGGGAGTGATGCCCTGGTTATATAGTAAAGTGTCAATGTATCAGTTGAAAACTTTTGCTGGAGTTTTGGAAAAGGCCATCCTCGCTGAAGATGGAAATGATGTAGTGACTAAGTATAATCAGGATCAGAAGAAGAAGAAGAATGAAAATGAGGGAATTAATAAGGCCGGTGGAAGTAACACAGGAGGAAGTAACAATCAGAAGAGGAGGTGGACTGACAACTCATCAACTGGAAATCAGCAAGGAGGTCAGAAGAAGAGAATCGAAGCATGCCCGACCTGCGGGAAAGCTCACCTAGGGGTTTGTATGAAGGGAAAATGAGTGTGCTACAATTGTGGTCAGGAAGGCCACATAACACCTAACTGTCCTAACCCAAAGAAGGGCGCCTGCTTCACTTGTGGCTCGAAAGACCATCTGGTAAGGGATTGTCCCAAGAAGGGATCTGGAGGGGCAGGATCAGGAGGGATTAGGGGAAACAGTGGTGGAAGTGCTCTGACTATCACGAGACCAACCGCAACCAACCGACCGACCGACCGCCAGGACCTTCAACATGACAATGTAGGATGCTGTGCAGTCTCGTGATATGGTGTCAGGTATCATTCCGATCAATAAAGTTAATGCCTATGTATTATTTGATTCGGGTGCTACTTGTTCATTTATATCCTGTGACGCCCCCAAAATTAGGTATACATCACCCATCTTGGGTCGTCAGATACATGGTACAAAATTCAAATACAACTTAATAATACAACTATCGTGTACAATATGACAAAACATAAACTGTGAGTTTGAATACAAATATTGTCTACTAGAGAGTATCCATACTCAAAAGGAGTCCTCATTACATTTATTAACACACTATTACAAAGAATAGTGAGGACTACTAACTAATACTATCATTCGGACCATCACTCATTTCCCCGACTTGCCCCAGCTACGTTCTCATTTCCTGAAGAGAACAGTGAAAGAAAGGGTGAGCTCAACTAGCCCAGTAAGAAATATTATGACTAAGATAATGCAGAATAAATTTTCATTAGCCTTCAACAATGTTAAAATAATAAAATATAATAGACATCAAGTTTAACTGCAGCGGAACAAACAATCCATTAAAAGAATCAAGTAGAAAATAAACTCTACTATCTTTTATGATTTAAAAGGGTTTTCAACACTGTTATCGCTGGGACTCAGCTTAATAAAATAATCCACATCATCGAATCACCCCTGCACTACGGCCAAGGATATTCGTGTATTCATTAATGGTCATGATCATGCCAGCAACTGTCCATCAATGCACTACGGGCCAATGAGGACTTTTACCACATCATTTGTAATATTACGATCATGATTATACCGAATAATCCCTGGTCATAATCATACCAAGTCCATCTATGCACTACAGGCCACAGATGACTTTCAACATTTTATAAACATGAGGATGATGACAATGATATAAGAATTCAATAAAACAAGTTCAAGAATTAATTTATCCAAGAATTAACAACGTCCAAATTGTCAACATGATACTACTTTGTGGAGTAAAATTGAAGAATACTTAGAAGAATATTTTCATGAAAAGATACTGGATGAACCGCAATTATCAAGGATATTCCACTAATTTCATGGAGTATAGAAGTCAAAACTTAACCAACTGAGTATAATAAAGAAAGTAATAACAAAAGAAATCACCCGGCATGCGATAGACCGCACAGACAGGTTATTCCAACAGAATAATAAATAATGGAACCAGGTCCGGCGTAAACTCACAGACAGGATATTCCGACAGAATAATAAATAATGGAACCAGGTCCGGTGTAAAACACACAGACAGGATGTTCCAACAGAATAATAACAAGACGGAACCAGGTCCGGTGTAAAACACACAGACAGGATGCTCCAACAGATTAATAATAAAAACAGAACCAGGTCCGGTGTAAAACACACAGATAGGATGTTCCAACAGAATAATAGAAGAATGTCACCAAGTATAGGGTAGACCGCGTACACAGATTATTCCAACAGAATAATAAGAAATGGAATAACAACAGTTATCTTCATGAATAAGAAAGAATAACACCCCTACCGTTTTAAAGAAGAACTGAAATAAGGAAGTAGTTAAGTAGCAGAATACTTTTCTTTTCTCTCTATAGTTTCTTTCTCTAGAGTTCAGTGAATTAGTAAGAAATAATGAAGGAATGAGCTGCTATTTATAGAAAAATGAAATGCATAGTAACTAATCCATGAACGGTCCAGATTGATTACTTTAATCTGACGGTCCTAAAAGTAGTATGCATACAAGCCAATCATGTTTGATGATAAAGCATATACTTTGTAACAATATTATTCATTTATTAATAAAAAGTATTAAATTATTAAAGGCTTTTAAATTATCTACATGATGCTGTTTTATAATATGTGATAAACCCATAGTTTTAAGCAATAATTTTAGAATAATGATGATGATCATTCTAATGAGATCTAAATTCTTAGAAAGCTTAAAACTAAAATAGTTCCCAATCGTTAGATTACTAAATTGGAGATTAGTGAATCCGCATAGATTGATACATACGTTGCTTGCTCATTGGATGAGGATGATTGATCTCATGATCATTTGTGCGGAGACACTAAAGCAAGTATGTAGGTGCTTATTAGAGAATAAGTTCACTGAACGTGGCTCGCTAAGGAATACCTAATGGAGTTTTACTTGTCTGTCAATAGGAATTCCTGTAGTGATAGTAGTACAAGTAATCCTTGGACTTGAGATCATCATAGTATCTTGTGTATGATGAGTTATACATTGACTTATTCCTTAAGACCCTTAGGATATATCAAAGGGTATGCTTGGGTATAATAAGTTATACATGGAGATAATGTATGATAAATAAAGAATCTACCACTTCTAGTAAAAGAAGAGAAATGTCCTATGTGATTCGATAAATGACAACCAAGTAGTCCTTGGCCAAGGCAGAATGAAATTAGAAAGGAGTTTCTAATTTGCATTATTTGGAGTTGTGCATTTAAGAGTCGAAATACATATAATTAAATAAAATAAGACTTGACAGTAATTCCATGTCTTATATTTAATTGGGACATTGTATGGTGGAAGGATTGAAATGTACGGTAACTATTTACTCAAAGGTTCTTTTATGATTAATGTTGAAATCTATATTATCTGAAAAGTCGTTGATCGCTAGGGAGGCTTATCCCTATTGTAGAATAAATATTATTTATTTAAATAAATTATTAGTTTAATTTATTTATTTAAATAAGATTAGAATTGTTCTAATTGATTTATTCACAACCGGTTTAATATGGAGAACCTAAAGGGTCACACCATAAAAGGAAGAATAATTATTTAAGAAGTTAATGGCATAATCGTAATAATAAGTTAAGTATATTTAATTTAATCTATGATGATAGAATAAATTAAATAGCTTAATATTTATTATTTAATATTTTAGAAATATTAAATATAAATTAATAAGAGGAGTCTTATTATTATTATTATTATTATTATTATTATTATTATTATTATTATTATTATTATTATTATTATTATTTAATTCCTAAAGGAGTTTAGGAATTAATTAATAAAAGTACTCTCAAATATCCTAATAAGATTAGGAAGCAAATTAATTAAAAGAGTTTAATTAATTATCCCTAATAAGATTAGGGAGCTTAATTAATTAAAATAATTTAATTAATTAAATAAAACCCAATTTTTTAATTGTTAAAGAGGGTTGCCTATATCTATAAATAAGAGGAGTCTTATTATGGGTGAGGTGGTTGACACTTTCACAACACATGAATACAATTCCAAGAGTTGGAGAGTACGTTCTTTTTCTATGGTAGATAGAAAAACTAGGGTTTTGCCAAACACCCATTTTCTTGGATCTTTCTTCTTCCTTGGTGGATCACCTCTAGAGGCCAAACACTTGGGTGGCTAACGTTGATCAAAGGAAGGAACCAAACCCGGTGGATTCAAGTTGGACACGAAAAGGATTTGGAGGTGAACTTGTACCTGAGGAAGCTCAGATCTTCAAGGGTATGATTCTCGTCCTTTATTTTTCGTTTAATTAATAATTGTGCATAAAGGATGATCCGAGTTTGTGGTTTGTAAAATTTTAAAACTCTGATTTTACACGTTTCCGCTTATTTTTGCAATTTGATTGCGTTCATGAATATTACAAACCTAACAGTGGTATCAGAGCCAAACTTTTATGCAAATTATTAATTATTTTAATTTGATATATATATTGATATGTGTTTAGAACAATTTAATTGGGCATAATTGATTATATAAAATTTAAAAATAAAATAAAATATCGCGGAACAAGTTTTATTTGAATTACGTATATTGATATCTGATATAAGACTCCTTTTATAAAGATATCAGGTAACCCTATTTAATTAAAAATAAGGTATTATTTATTTAATTAAACTTTTTAAATTAAATGGGCTCCCTCTAATTTTATTTAAATAAATAAATTAAATAAATAAATCTGTTATATTGCGGACTGTTGAAAAGAAAGAATGATTCACAGATTTTCGTGATTCAATGTGATTCGCGACCACCTGCTTTATTCAAAGTTAACAAGTTATTATATTATATATATGATATATATTACTTCCATGTTAACAGGTTATCAAATATATATAATATATAAAATGATTATCTTATAATCATTTAACTTTTTTCAAGATGGTGGGTGGCTACGCATATTTTTTTTCAACAACATGGATTCAAGTGATTACTTAGTATAATATATATATAATATATTATTTTTAATAATTTTATAATTAAAATAAAATTTTATTTTAATTTTAAAATAAACGGTTTATTTTAATCTTAAAATTAAGAGTTTATTTTAATTTTAAAATTAAATTTCATGCTAACTAATTAGAGTTGGAATTTGATTCCATGCTAACTAATTAGAGTTGAAATTGGATTCCATGTTTCCTTAAATAAAATGGTTTATTTAGATATGAAATAAAATTTCATATTATTCAAAATAAAAGAGTTTATTTGTGAATAGGAAAAAGAATCAGTCTTTCCTTAAATGAATGAGTTTATTTAGATAAGAAATAATATTTCATATTATTCCAAATAAAGGAGTTTATTTGTGAATGGGAAAGAGAATTCGTGTTTCATTTAATAAAGGAGTTTTTTTTTACATGGAATTGGATTCCATAATTAATTAAAATAAAGGAGTTTATTTTGATTAAAGATTTTGATTAAAATAAAATAGTTTATTTTATTCAAAATTATATAAATTAAAATAAAAGAGGTTTATTTTGATTTAAATTTAGATTAGAATAAAAGAGTTTATTTTGATTCAAAATTAGATTTTATACTAACTAAATTTGCCCATTAAATGATATCAATATATATATTGAATGTTTATTATTCATGAGATGAATGTTATTTATTGATGCATATGGTGATGTGTATGATAAGAAATGGGATTGATTATGGACTATTGACCGATGTGATTGGATTTTATTTTAGTTGGATGCATGAATGTATGGATTTTATTAAATGGGGTATGCGTACCTCGTCTTCTCTAATTTTTTTCTTAATGTAAATTCTATCTCCCTCCTATGTACTTCCCCTTGACTGCTGATCAAGGTTTCTATTTATTTTAAATAGTTTTGTAATAAGAATAGTTATAATTAATTTTGAAGAATTGGAGATCAAAGAGCAAGGAGCGCTTGAAGATCCGTTTGTAATAGAGCCCGGATTTAAATGTAATATTTATATTTAAATATTAATTCTTGCACCCCTAGGGTTTGACCTTTTGGTTCACTTGATGGCTCTAGTGAACCAAACTAGAATAAAAGTCCATAATCAATCCGGGTAGAATATAGTATTCTATATGTGTATGCTTATACTATATATATTATATATTATGCAAACATGCTTCGCATGTTAATTAATATGACGCGTATTTTATATATATATGTGCATGCGCGCTTAACAAGATGAGACAATTTAATAACAAACCCCTCAAATATTTTATATTAAGTCCTAAGCGTTCAAAGATATTTAGAATATCGAACGTCGCCTTCTAGCATGATAAAATTAATAGAGTATTAAATATTTAATATGAGTTTGTTGTGTCACCACAAGGCAAATATTAAGTATTTAAGATGTTAATTTATCACATTTGATGCTTATAAAAGAAAATTGAACAATATTATTTTGTTGTGTCACCACAAGGACGATATTTTTCTTTTTTGAATATATGGAGTGCTAGGTTGGACTTAACTTGGATAATTTTGATTCGGATGTGCCACCACTTGATCAAAATAATCTAAGAGGCAAAATACAAGGAGTTTCATAGTTGATGTAATTGACAAGTGTTGTCTACCTATTTATTTATATATAGTTTATTGTGTCACCACAAGGCTATATACATTTAAAATGAGATCCTTATTCTCACTAACAAATCATTAGTTAGATTTTTCCGAACTATATATATTGAGGGTAATATAGTTTGAAGAAAATAGTGAGAGATACCAATTTAAAACAAGACCTAAATTATTTTGATAATTAATAAAAGAATGTATGCTAAAATGTTGTTAATTACAAATTTATTTACAGAATTTTGCAATGTTTAAATTACTATCACTGCGCAGCATATTAGATGCTAAATTAATCGGACTGAAATACTCAGATTGGTTAAGGAATTTGAGAATAGTTCTCATGGCTGAAAAGCTATCTTATGTCCTTAATACGCCTATCCCAGCAATGGTTGCAGATAATGCCTCTGAGGAAGGAATTGCTACTTTTAGAAAGTGACAAAATGATGCACAGTTGGCTCAATGCATCATGCTTGTATTCATGAGTAACAAGCTTCAGCGTCAGCCTGAAACTATGGATGCTCTTACTATATTCCTACACATCAAGTAGTTGATGGTGAGGAAAGTAGGACTGATAGATATCAGATATCTAAGGAGCTCTTCCGATCTAGAATGACCGATGACACTACAGTACAGATAAAAGTTCTTAACATAATCAATTTGATTGATCAATTAGGACAACTGGTTTTGTCATGGATGGAGAGTTGAGCCAAGATTTGATCTTACACTCACTCCCGGACTCCTTTCACAATTGTTGTGAATTTTTCATATGAACAAGCTAGATATCAGCCTCGCTGATTTGCTTAACATGTTGAAAAATGTTAAGAGTCACTTTCCAACCAAGAAAGACCTTGTCTTACTGGTAGGAGCCAAAGGATCTTCTGAAAAGAAGAACGATTCAAAGAAGGTAAATAAAAAGGCAAAAACAAAGGATAATAAGAACAAAACTGATACGGATAGCAAAGGAGTTTGCTTCCACTGCAATAAGCCTGGACACTGGAAAGAAACTGCGAGAAGAATCTTGCAGAGGCTAACCAAAGAAGCTTATTGAAGTTTCAGTTATAAATACAAATTTGTTCATGATTGAAATAAATTTTGCTTTAAGTCAAGGTTCTACTTGGGTATTGGATACCGACTTTGGTTATCATAAATATAGATTTATGAAGGGACCAAGTAGAAGTGGAAAGCTAAACAAATATAAGTAATCCTATGTACGGTAAATGTAGCAAAGGTTGCCACATTAGCCATAGAAACTTATAGTTTAGCAATGCCTACGGGCAAATCTATTAAGTCAATAAGTTGTTATTGTATTCCAGTTCTTGTTAAAAATATTATTTCCATTTTATTGTTGGACAATGAAATCTTTGGTATTATAATTAAGAACAATTGTTGTTCTATTTATAATAATAATGTTTTGTATAGAACTGGAATATTACTTAATAAATTTTGTATACTTGACTTACATGAAAATAATTTTGCATA
Organism: Panax notoginseng; assembly: GCA_016801055.1. Classification (NCBI taxonomy): domain Eukaryota; kingdom Viridiplantae; phylum Streptophyta; class Magnoliopsida; order Apiales; family Araliaceae; genus Panax; species Panax notoginseng. The sequence goes on from CM029019.1 coordinate 89,941,712, forward strand.
TTGAACAAATTAGTATAAGAAAAGGAGATGATCATTCAAAGAGTTGAATGTGAGTATTTTCTGAAATACAAGTGTGAATTATTTGAAAGGTTCAAAGAATTCAAAATTGAAACTAATTTGTAAAGTATTAAGATTCTTTGATTAGATCAAGGAATAAATACTTGTGCAATAAGTTTCTAGATCACCTCAAATGGTTTTCTCATAATGGACGCCTCCTGATACGCAATAATTGATTGATGTATTTGAATGAAAAATCGTACCTTGCTGGACATGGTGCGGTTCATAATGATTTTACCGACATTTCAGTATCCCTCTAGGGTCATGTCCTAGAAATGGCTGCATATCTACAAAAATGTAACCTCAAAATTCGGCCCCAAGATTCCATAAAAGTTATGGATAGGGAGGATTCCTAATCTTAAGTATGTTAAGATAAGGGGTTGTCCAACTTATGTGAAAAGGTTTCAAAGGATAAGCTTGGGACAAGATTTGACAAGTGTAGATTTATGGGACGTCCTAAAGTAAGTTTAGGGTATATGTTCTATAATCCTACTTAGTAAAAGGTGTTTGTTGCGAAACACACTACCTTCTAAGATAAATGTGTTTATCATTGAAGGGGCTAGTGGGAAGATAATAGATCTTGAAGAGTTCAAGAACCACAAAATACAATAAGTTAAATAAGAGGAACCTGTAGATAGACCTATTGTACCATAACTGAATCGTAAATCAGGAATAGTACCGAAGATACCTAGGAGGTATGGATTCATCATAGATGATGATGATGAGGTACACATCATAGAAGATGATGATCCAGTTACATACGATGAGGTAAGAGTTCTAGTATGTACAAAAGGGTCAGTGGGAGCGTCGTGACATTCCTAGTATTATATGTTGATATACTACGGATAAGGAATGACATACCAATACTATAATTAGTAAAGATAAAGTTGTCTAAACATTCCTCCATGAATGATTTGGGAAGAGTATCGTAATTGGAGATACAAATCTATATAGATAGATTTAAAATGATGCTCGACTTAACCCAAGAAACGTATATTCATTTGATGCTAAAGTCGTTTATCATGACAAACTCTAAGAAATGTCTCATGTTGATGAGCCATGGAGTGTATCTCTCTTAATAGTCCCCATAGACTCATAAAAGAGAGATCACATGAGTAACTATCATGTATGCAACGAAATGTATGAGACCTGATGTTGATCGGTCATATTCTGGAGAAGATCACTGTAAGACAGTGAAAAACATCTTAAAGTACTTAACTGGCATTAAGGATGTGATTATATTTATGGTGGGTCTGAATTAAAACTAGAGGACTTAACAGACTCAAGTTTTTCAGACAGACCAAGACGACAGAAAATCCACTTTAAGGTAAAGCGTTACCTTGAACAGTGGTGCAGTGAATTGGAAAGGTTCCAAACAACAAAGAGTTGTTGGTTTAGTGATAAAGACAAAGTATATAGCTAAAAATGAAGCTGCAAGTTGATTGTTTGGATAAAAGTTCATTACAGAGCTAGGAATAGTTCCTAAGTCTCATCTTGGATCTAAACATATGTTGTGGCACTTTCATTTGATTACAAGAATCATTGAAAGATGGGAAATCACTATAGAGATAGTGAACTCTCAGGAACAACATTGCATATCTATTTACTGAAGCTTATCCAACAGCAGGATAATCGTCACTTAGAGAAGAAGAGTATGAGATACCATGACGATTGGCTTTAGTGCAAGCGGGAGATTGAAAGTAGTATGCATACAAGCCAATCATGTTTGATGATAAAGCATATACTTTGTAACACTATTATTCATTTATTAATAAAAAGTATTAAATTATTAAAGGCTTTTAAATTATCTACATGATGCTGTTTTATAATATGTGATAAACCCATAGTTTTAAGCAATGATTTTAGAATAATGATGATGATCATTCTAATGAGATCTAAATTCTTAGAAAGCTTAAAACTAAAATAGTTCCCAATCGTTAGATTACTAAATTGGAGATTAGTGAATCCGAATAGATTGATACATACGTTGCTTGCTCATTGGATGAGGATGATTGATCTCATGATCATTTGTGCAGAGACACTAAAGCAAGTATGTAGGTGCTTATTAGAGAATAAGTTCACTGAACGTGGCTCGCTAAGGAATACCTAATGGAGTTTTACTTGTCTGTCAATAGGAATTCCTGTAGTGATAGTAGTACAAGTAATCCTTGGACTTGAGATCATCATAATATCTTGTGTATGATGAGTTATACATTGACTTATTCCTTAAGACCCTTAGGATATATCAAAGGGTATGCTTGGGTATAATAAGTTATACATGGAGATAATGTATGATAAATAAAGAATCTACCACTTCTAGTAAAAGAAGAGAAATGTCCTATGTGATTCGATAAATGACAACCAAGTAGTCCTTGGCCAAGGCAGAATGAAATTAGAAAGGAGTTTCTAATTTGCATTATTTGGAGTTGTGCATTTAAGAGTTGAAATACATATAATTAAATAAAATAAGACTTGACAGTAATTCCATGTCTTATATTTAATTGGGACATTGTATGGTGGAAGGATTGAAATGTACGGTAACTATTTACTCAAAGGTTCTTTTATGATTAATGTTGAAATCTATATTATCTGAAAAGTCGTTGATCGCTAGGGAGGCTTATCCCTATTGTAGAATAAATATTATTTATTTAAATAAATTATTAGTTTAATTTATTTATTTAAATAAGATTAGAATTGTTCTAATTGATTTATTCACAACCGGTTTAATATGGAGAACCTAAAGGGTCACACCATAAAAGGAAGAATAATTATTTAAGAAGTTAATGGCATAATCGTAATAATAAGTTAAGTATATTTAATTTAATCTATGGTGATAGAATAAATTAAATAGCTTAATATTTATTATTTAATATTTTAGAAATATTAAATATAAATTAATAAGAGGAGTCTTATTATTATTATTATTATTATTATTATTATTATTATTATTATTATTATTATTATTATTATTATTATTATTATTATTATTATTATTATTATTTAATTCCTAAAGGAGTTTAGGAATTAATTAATAAAAGTACTCTCAAATATCCTAATAAGATTAGGAAGCAAATTAATTAAAAGAGTTTAATTAATTATCCCTAATAAGATTAGGGAGCTTAATTAATTAAAAAAAATTTAATTAATTAAATAAAACCCAATTTCTTAATTGTTAAAGAGGGTTGCCTACATCTATAAATAAGAGGAGTCTTATTATGGGTGAGGTGGTTGACACTTTCACAACACGTGAATACAATTCCAAGAGTTGGAGAGTACGTTCTTTTTCTATGGTAGATAGAAAAACTAGGGTTTTGCCAAACACCCATCTTCTTGGATCTTTCTTCTTTCTTGGTGGATCACCTCTAGAGGCCAAACACTTGGGTGGCTAACGTTGATCAAAGGAAGGAACCAAACCCGGTGGATTCAAGTTGGACACGAAAAGGATTTGGAGGTGAACTTGTACCTGAGGAAGCTCAGATCTTCAAGGGTATGATTCTCGTCCTTTATTTTTCGTTTAATTAATAATTGTGCATAAAGGATGATCCGAGTTTGTGGTTTGTAAAATTTTAAAACTCTGATTTTACACGTTTCCGCTTATTTTTGCAATTTGATTGCATTCATGAATATTACAAACCTAACAGGTCCATATTTAAAGAAAAATCTTTTAAATAAAATATAATATATTTTATTTATAGAATAACTTTAATAAAGTATTCTGCTTTATATAAAAAGATGTTTCTGTTTTATTACGTTAATAATACGAATAAAATAAAACTTCATTATCGCTAAATAATTCATATTATTAACTGACAATAATTGAATCAAACTGAGTGACTTCTCACATAAGCATTAATAATCAATATCGTGTGTTACTATGCAACCACACGTATTATTGTACTTTTACTACCGAGTAGTTCAACAGTAACAATGGTAAAACTTCCGCCGTTATTTTTAATAAAATATTTTTGTCGTTTTCTCAATCCGACAATAATTCCGTTGTGGGGTCCACCAATGATTGCGCCGTTGTACGAATATTTCCTGTTAAAAAGAATATTCCCCGACCAATCGAATATTATATAACAACTTGCGTACTTTGTAAAATTTATAAATATTACCCACAACTATAACATTATATCAAATTAACTCCATAATATTCAAAAATAATATTTATAGAAAATTCATCTTTATTTATAAAAGTTGGGGTCTTACAACCTCCCCTTCTTATGAAATTTTGCCCTCGAAATTAGGGTACGTACCTGGTATGTCGAAGAGGTAAGGATACCTTGATTTCATTTCAGATTCTAACTCCTAAGTCATTTCCTCAACATCGTGGTTTTTTCACAAAACTTTGACTTGAGGTATAACCTTGGAGCGTAGAATATGTTCCTTCTTATTCAAGATTTGAATAGGAACTTCTTCATACGTCAAATCTTCTGCTATTTCGTCCGGTTCTAACTCAATAATGTGGTTCGGGTCTTCCACATATTTACGTAACATGGATATGTGAAAAACGTTATGAACACGAGACATACTTGGTGGTAAAGCGAGTCTATAAGCCACAGTTCCTACTCGATCGAGGATTAAAAATGGGCCGATGAATCGAGGATTGAGCTTTCCTCTCTTTCCAAATCTCGTAACTCCTTTCCATGGAGCAACACGTAAGAACACATGATCTCCTATATCAAATTTCACGTCCTTTCGACGAAGATCAGCATAACTCTTTTGTCGATCTTGTGAGGTTTTTATACGTTGTCGGATCGTTTGAATCTTTTCTGTAGTCATATGTACCAACTCCGGTCCCAACAACGTTGCTTCACCCACCTCATCCTAGCATACTGGAGAACGACATTTTCTTCCATACAATGCTTCGAATGAAGCCATGCCAATACTTATTTGATAACTGTTGTTGTAGGAAAACTCCACCAATGGTAAGAACTTGTTCCAACTTCCCTTAAAATCATGGACACAGAGTCTTAATAGATCTTTAAGAGTTTGAATAATCCTCTCTGATTGTTTGTCCGTCTGAGGATGATATGCTGAACTAAATCGTAAATCCGTGCCCATAGCTTTTTGTAAACTAACCCAAAATCGTGAAGTAAATCTTGGGTCTCGGTCAGAAACTATGGATACTGGCATACCATGCAGTCTTACAATCTCGTTTATGTACATACGAGCAAGACGTTCAAGTGTATAAGTTTCTCGTATCGGTAAGAAATAAGCAGACTTGGTCAATCTATCAACAATGACCCAAATTGCATCAATACCTTGAGAAACCCTAGGAAGACCGATAACGAAATCCATGGTAATGTGCTCCCACTTCCATTCTAGAATTTCAAGTGGTTGCAATGGACCTTTTGGTACTTGATGCTCCGCTTTGACTCGTTGACAAGTTAGACACCTTGAGATAAACAGCGCTATCTCTCTCTTCATATTGCTCCACCAAAATGTATGACGAAGATCATGATACATTTTGGTACTTCCAGGATGGATTGCAAACGGTGTGTTGTGCGCCTCCATCATAATTTCATACTTTAAATCAGGGTTGTTAGGAACACAAAGTCTGGAGTTGACTCAAAGTATTCCTTCTTCATCGATTCTTGCTTCCGGCATAGCACCTTCTTGCACTTTCTTCCTCATACGCATCAGCTCCAGGTCTGTAGCTTGAGCAGCTTTAACTTTATCGATTAAAGTTGGTTCTACTCGTATATTCGCCATCATCACATGGGTCCCTGGAGTCTTTAACTCTATCTCCATCCTTTGCAAATCACACAAAATGGTCCTTTGTGTTGACAATATCGCACTCGTACTTGCATATGATCTTCTACTCAATGCGTCAGCTACCACGTTCGCTTTTCCAGGATGGTATTGAATGGTATGATCATAATCTTTCAACAGTTCAAGCCAACGTCGTTGTCGCATGTTGAGTTCCTTTTGAGTGAAGAAATATTTGAGGCTTTTATGATCCGTAAAGATCTCCACCTTCTCCCCATACAAGTAATGCCTCCAAATTTTAAGTGCAAAGACAACAGCTGCCAACTCTAGATCATGAGTAGGATAATTCCTCTCATATTCCTTGAGTTGTCTTGATGCATAGGCTATGACTTTTCCATGTTGCATGAGAACGCATCCCAACCCTTTGCTCGAAGCATCACTGTAGATGACAAATCCCTCCGAGCCAGATGGTATTGTTAGAACAGGTGCTGAAATGAGTCTCCTCTTGAGTTCTTGAAAACTCTTCTCACATTCTTCGCTCCAACCGAACTTTGTATCTTTCCGAGTCAGCTGAGTTAATGGAGTAGCGATTCGAGAAAATTCTTCCACGAATCTCCGATAATAACCAGCTAAACCAAGAAAGCTACGTACTTCGGTCACTGATTTAGGTTGCTCCCAGCTTTGAATAGCTTCAATCTTTGCCGGGTCAACAGATATTCCACGACTTGATACTACGTGCCCAAGGAATGCTACCTCCTCAAGCCAGAACTCGCATTTCTTTAACTTGGCATAAAGCTTGTATTCACGAAGCTTTTGGAGTACCAGCCTCAAGTGTTGCTCATGATCTTCACGACTTTTGGAATAAATAAGGATGTCATCAATAAAGACGACCACAAAGTGATCCAAATATTCCTTGAATACCCGGTTCATCATATCCATGAAGGCAGCAGGAGCATTAGTCAATCCAAAGGACATGACTAGGAATTCATAATGCCCGTACCGAGTTCTGAAAGCCGTCTTTGGAATATCCTCAGTTCTAACCTTCAGCTGATGATATCCAGAACGAAGATCGATCTTTGAAAAGAATTGTGCTCCTTGCAACTGGTCAAACAGGTCATCAATACGTGGCAATGGGTACCTGTTTTTGATGGTGACATGATTCAACTCCCGATAATCAATACAAAGTCGCATACTTCCATCTTTCTTCTTCACGAATAGAACAGGAGCACCCCAAGGAGAAGTACTAGGACGAATAAAGCCAATGTCTAACAATTCCTGCAGTTGGATCTTTAACTCCTGAAGTTCAATAGGAGCCATTCGATATGGGGCTTTGGAAATGGGTTTTGTACCGGGTTCAAGGTCGATACAAAATTCAATTTCACGCTCTGGGGGTAGGCCAGGAAGTTCTTCAGGGAATACGTCAGGGAATTTATTAACAATAGAAATATCATTCAAAACTGACGTATTTTTGTTTAGATCCGTGACATGAGCTAAGAAAGCTTGACATCCGTTTTTCAATAAACGAATAGCTTTATGGCTTGAGATGACAGCGATTGATTTTAATGGTTTGGTTGCTTGAATTCGCATAATAGGTCGATTAGGAATATGAAAGCTAACAACCTTACGAAAATAATCAATTTTTGCATGATGAGTAGTTAACCAATCAATCCCTAGAATCACGTCAAATGCAAGTATTTTTAATGAAATAAGATCGACAGGTAATGTGTGGGTACCAACTTGAACCAAACAAGACTTATAAACCGTGGATGTAATGAAGGTTTCTCCCAATGGAGTTTCAACAGATAAGTCAAAGTCTAATTTCTCCGGAATCAAATTTAATCGATGAGCGCAAGTAGGAGAAATAAAAGAATGGGTAGAACCGGTATCAAATAAAGTATAGACTTCGTTAGAGTTTATGATAAGCTTACCCGTGATGACCTCATTCGGGTTCCTTGCTTTCTGGGAGGTCACAACAAACGCTCTCCCTTGCACTACCGGTTTTGACTTTTCTGGGACGGCCTTTGGTGTCTCCATCTTGGCTGAACTTGTTTTTGGTAAACGACAAAATCGAGCTAAATGACCTTCTCTTCCACAATTATAACATGCTTTAGACGGCATCGCGCAGTTTGGACTGATGTGCCCCTCCCCTCCGCATTTGAAACATATGATAGGTGGTCGTTCTCCTTCCTTAACAACGGGTGCTGGTGCTGACGTCTTTCCATCATTGTTGAATCTCCTCTTCTTGAAATGACCATTCTTATTGTTTTGGCCCTGATTACCACCGAAGTGGTTACCATTTCTGGCCTGTTGATTCCCTCCACGCTTGTTGTCACCGCTTCGATGACTGCTCTCACTGGTATTATCATTTTGCCGACTGCTCTCTTTTGGTTGCGTTGACTCGTTATCGCGCTCCACTAACTGAGCCCTATTCACAACATCTGAATACAAACACAGTTTATGAGAAATAAGATGTTGACGTATCTCAGGTTTCAAACCTCACAAAAATATTCGCGTCATTCGCTCTTCATTATCCACCAAGTGGGACGCAAACCGGGACAACTCAGCAAATTTAGCCTCATACTGCGACACGGTCATATTATTCTGCTCCAATTTGATGAACTCCACCTCCTTCATGTGACGAACACTTTCGGGAAAGTATTTGTCATTGAACAGCTCTTGGAACTTCTCCCAAGACATCTTCAGTGCGGCAGGTTGAGTACGCTTAATCGATTCCCACCAGTAATCTGCCTCTCCTCGCAACATAAAGGCGGCAAAGGGAACCTTTTGCTCCTCGGAGCATCCCAAGACATCAAATATCTTGGTGATCTGCTTTATCCATGTTTCCGCTATAAGTGGTTTTGGCTCTCCCTTAAACTCCGGTGGTCCCAGCTCCTTGAACTGTTTAGCGGTGACCGTCCGAGAGTTTTCAGTATTTCCACCTACATTTTGAACAGGAGCCGCTCTCGCCTGCTGTTGCATGAACTGCATAAAATTTTTGAACATTTCATCATTCATCATTTGGTCAGTGTTGTTGTTTGCATGAGGATTGTCACCTTCCTGATGCACATTATCCTGATTATTGATACGTGGTGAATCAACAGTCGTCTGTGCTCCATTGCTATTCTCAACATTCTCAGATGCCATTTTCAGATACTGCCACAAAATAAAAGTTAATTGATATGTCATATATTATCCTTATATTATGACCGACCAATTAAATACCATGCAAATAAACTTAGGTAGGTCATACTAGCGAAGGAATTCCCCGTCTCTCCCCTCCTAGTTCTATTCTCACATCTTAGCCAGGGATCATATCCCTAAGCTCTGATACCAACTGTGACGCCCCCAAAATTAGGTATACATCACCCATCTTGGGTCGTCAGATACATGGTACAGAATACAAATACAACTTAATAATACAACTGTCGTGTACAATACGACAAAACATAAACTGTGAGTTTGAATACAAATATTGTCTACTAGAGAGTATTCATACTCAAAAGGAGTCCTCATTACATTTATTAACACACTATTACATAGAATAGTGAGGACTACTAACTAATACTATCATTCGGACCATCACTCCGTTCCCCGACTTGCCCCAGCTACGTTCTCATTTCCTGAAGAGAACAGTGAAAGAAAGGGTGAGCTCAACTAGCCCAGTAAGAAATATTATGACTAAGATAATGCAGAATAAATTATCATTAGCCTTCAACAATGTTAAACTGATAAAATATAATAGACATCAAGTTTAACTGCAGCGGAACAAGCAATCCATTAAAAGAGTCAAGTAGAAAATAAACTCTACTATCTTTTATGATTTAAAAGGTTTTCAACACTGTTATCGCTGGGACTCAGCTTAATAAAATAATCCACATCATCGAATCACCCCTGCACTACGGCCAAGGATATTCGTGTATTCATTAATGGTCATGATCATGCCAACAACTGTCCATCAATGCACTACGGGCCAATGAGGACTTTTACCACATCATTTGTAACATTACGGTCATGATTATACCGAATAATCCCTGGTCATAATCATACCAAGTCCATCTATGCACTACAGGCCACAGATGACTTTCAACATTTTATAAACATGAGGATGATGACAATGATATAAGAATTCAATAAAACAAGTTCAAGAATTAATTTATCCAAGAATTAACAACGTCCAAATTGTCAACATGATACTACTTTGTGGAGTAAAATTCAAGAATACTTAGAAGAATATTTTCATGAAAAGATACTGGATGAACCGCAATTATCAAGGATATTCCACTAATTTCATGGAGTATAGAAGTCAAAACTTAACCAACTGAGTATAATAAAGAATGGAATAACAAAAGAAATCACCCGGCATGCGATAGACCGCACAGACAGGTTATTCCAACAGAATAATAAATAATGGAACCAGGTCCGGCGTAAACGCACAGACAGGATATTCCGACAGAATAATAAATAATGGAACCAGGTCCGGTGTAAAACACACAGACAGGATGTTCCAACAGAATAATAACAAGACGGAACCAGGTCCGGTGTAAAACACACAGACAGGATGTTCCAACAGATTAATAATAAAAACAGAACCAGGTCCGGTGTAAAACACACAGACAGGATGTTCCAACAGAATAATAGAAGAATGTCACCAAGTATAGGGTAGACCGCGTATACAGGTTATTCCAACAGAATAATAAGAAATGGAATAACAACAGTTATCTTCATGAATAAGAAAGAATAACACCCCTACCGTTTTAAAGAAGAACTGAAATAAGGAAGTAGTTAAGTAGCAGAATACTTTTCTTTTCTCTCTCTATAGTTTCTCTCTCTAGAGTTCAGTGAATTCGTAAGAAATAATGAAGGAATGAGCTGCTATTTATAGAAAAATAGAATGCATAGTAACTAATCCATGAACGGTCCAGATTGATTACTTTAATCTAACGGTCCATATTTAAAGAAAAATCTTTTAAATAAAATATAATATATTCTATTTATAGAATAACTTTAATAAAGTATTCTGTTTTATATAAAGAGATGTTTCTGTTTTATTACGTTAATAATACGAATAAAACAAAACTTCATTATCGCTAAATAATTCATATTATTAACTGACAATAATTGAATCAAACTGAGTGACTTCTCACATAAGCATTAATAATCAATACCGTGTGTTACTATGCAACCACACGTATTACTGTACTTTTACTACCGAGTAGTTCAACAGTAACAATGGTAAAACTTCAGCCATTATTTTTAATAAAATATTTTTGTCATTTTCTTAATCCGACAATAATTCCGTTGTGGGGTCCACCAATGATTATGCCGTTGTACGAATATTCCCTGTTAAAACGAATATTCTCCGGCCAATCGAATATTATATAACAACTTGCGTACTTTGTAAAATTTATAAATATTACCCACAACTATAACATTATATCAAATTAACTCCATAATATTCAAAAATAATATTTATAGAAAATTCATCTTTATTTATAAAAGTTGGGGTCTTACACATCCGATGACTTTGCTAAGAACTTAGAATTACCTATGGATGAGTTAGAATACCCCATGAACATAGAAATTGTGAATAGAGAAGTGATTCCTATTAAGTACGTACGCAAGAACTGTAGGGTGGATATTAAGGGTAATATTATGAACGTAGACCTTATCCCTATCAGACTTGGGGAATTTGATGTTATTCTGGGAATGAATTGGTTATTCAATTACGGGGCTGTAATTGATTACCAGAGGAAATATATTAACCTTATAACTCCGTCAAAGGTTGTAATCTATGGCAGCAAGTCGCCTAGACAAGCGAGTTGTCTAACGATGATGCATGCCAGGAAGTTGTGAAGACAAGGTTGTGTAGGATATTTAGCTTACATAGTCGACAGTCGTAAAGAAAACCCAAAAATAGAGGAGATACCAGTAGTGAGGGACTTTGCAGACGTATTTTCGGATGATCTGCCAGGACTTCTGGTAGATAGAGAGGTTGAGTTTATAATCAATTTGGCACCAGGAACGACTCCAATATCCAAGGCACCGTACCGAATGGCACCGGTAGAGATGAAAGAACTGATGGTCCAACTAAGTACATTCAACCGAGCATATCGCCATGGGGAGCGCCGATGCTATTTATGAAGAAGAAGGACGGGACGATGCGGCTCTGCATCGACTATAGAGAACTGAATAAGGTCACGATTAAGAATAGATATCCATTACTAAGGATCAACGACCTATTTGATCAATTGAAGAGAGCGAGATACTTTTCCAAGATAGACTTGAGGAGTGGTTATCATCAGTTGAAGGTGAGGCCAGAGGATGTACAGAAGAAAGCGTTCAGAACGCGATATGGTCACTACGATTTTTTGGTGGTATCATTCGGTCTAACGAATGCTCCTGCAGCATTTATGGGCCTAATGAATGGAGTGTTCAAGCCATTTTTGGACAAATTCATGGTGGTATTTATCGATGACATTTTGGTATACTCGAAGACCAAGGAAGAACATGTAGAGCATTTAAAGGTAACGTTAGAGGCGTTGAGAAGGGAGAAGTTGTATGCCAAGTTTTTGAAATGCAAATTTTGGATTGAGCAGGTATAATTTCTCAGACATGTGATTAATAAGGACGAAATTTCTGTAGATCCATCCAAAGTCGAAGTCATGATAAACTGGGATCAGCCGAAAATGCTGTCAAAAGTACGAAGTTTTCTTGGATTTGTAGGATATTACAGAAGATTCATTCAGGACTTTTCCAAGGTCACAACTCCGCTGACAAATTTGACTAGAAAAGCTATGAAATTAGTTTGAACGGAGAAGTGTGAGGAAAGCTTTTAAGAACTTAAGAAGAGGTTGAGTACAACACCCGTGTTATCTCTTTCGGATGACACAGGAAATTTTGTGGTTTATAGTGATGTGTCGCATAAACGACTTGACTGTGTGCTTATACAAAATGGTAGTTATTGCGTATGCGTCACGACAATTGAAGGACTATGATAAAGGGTATCCGACCCATGACTTGGAGTTAACTGCGAAGGTTTTTGCTTTGAAGATCTGAAGACACTATCTCTATGGTGAGAAGTGTGAAATATATACAGACCACAAGAGTCTGAAATATATTTTTACACAAAAGGAATTGAATATGCGCCAGAGAAGGTGGTTAGAGTTAATTAAGGACTATGATTGCGAGATTTTATACCATCCGGGTAAGGCAAATGTGGTTGCCGACACCTTAAGTAGAAAGGGCCAAGATGTTGACTGCTCAGGAGGAGCTAATTTCAGCAATGGAGAAGCTGGAATTAGAAGTGAAGTATCCTATAGAAATTGACGAAGAGCTATTCTAGATGCAAGCTGGTACAACTTTGCTAGATAAAGTTAAAGAGGCTCAACTTCAGGACGAAGAATGTAAAAAGGTGAAAAAGAAGATATCCGAAGGAACCGAGCTGAGATTCAAGATGGACAATGAAGGAATATTAAGATTTGAGAGCAGAATTTGGGTACCACCAGTGCCAGAGATTAAGGAAGACATTTTGAGCAAGGCTTATAGTTCACGATACTCGATTCACCCTAGTAGTACCAAGATGTACCAAGATCTTTGACAACATTTCTGGTGGCCAAATTTGAAATGAGATGTTGTAGAGTGTGTTGCCAAATATCTGACATGTCAGAAAATGAAACCAGAACATCAGAGGCCGAGTGGGTTGCTACAACCTTTAGAAATCCGAGAATGGAAATGGGAACATATTACGATGGATTTCGTGGTTGGCCTTCCGACAACTCAGAAAGGCTATGACACAGTATGGGTTATCGTTGACCGATTGAAGAAATCCACACACTTTCTTCCGATCAGAATCAAATTCAACTTAGATCAGTTGGCAAAATTATATATAAAAGAGATTATTTCGAGGCACGGAGTTTCGATGTCAATTGTTTCTGATAGGGATCCGCGTTTTACATCTTATTTTTGGAAACGAATATAGGAGTGCATGGGTACACAGTTAAGAATGAGTATGGCATATCACCCTCAGACAGACGGGCAGAGTAAAAGAACGATTCAAACATTAGAAGATATGTTAAGAGCTTGTATAATGAACTTTAAAGGAAATTGGGATGATCATCTACCGTTTGTAGAGTTCGGCTACAACAATAGTAACCGCGCTAGTATTGGCATGCAGCCTTATGAAGCGTTACATGGCAGAAAGTACAGAACTCCGCTATGCTGGGATGAAGTTGGTGAGGGACAATTACTAGGCCCAAAACTAGTACAACAGATGTAAAACCCCAGCTTATTAATGAATAAAATCAAATTTTCTCTAAATATTATTGTGAATAATAAGGGGTTAATTTGATATAATACTTTGGTTATGGGTGAAATGTGCAAATTTTACAAAATAAGCAAGTGGTTATAAAATATTCATTTTGTCGGGGAATATTCGTTTGGTCGTGGAATATTCTTGCTGTCGGGGAATATTCGTACGACGGCGCAGCCTTGTGTGGGCCCCATAACGAAAAGCGATTGGATGAAGAAAACGACAAGTATAAGTTATTTATAAATAACGGCGTAGTTGTTACCGTTAATACTGTTGGAATACCCGGTGGTTAAAATACAGTAGCACACGGTATTGCACCAATTATTGATTCTTACGTAAGAAGGCACTACTCAATAATTATTACAGTAGTTATTGTTCAATATTTTATTTTATTGATTCAATAATTGCTGCGTTGATATTTTATATTCTTGTTGTTTCAATAATTGTTGCTGCACAGTATTTTCCTTTATCAGATCAATAATTCATATTATTTGAATAATATTATTAGATAACATTATTGGCAATGTCTAGAAAGTTCTGTCTAAGGAGAGGTTTGGTCATCTAATTGCGCGTCAGTAAGGAGAAATTCTTATTGGAAAGCCACCTCTTTCCTGGGAACGGCCTGGTTGTCATAAATGTGATTCTGTAATATTATTTGTGAACAATTAATTATTGATTCATATGATAAGGAAATATTTATTTTATGTGGATATAAATGAGGGATATATTTTTGTGGTTAAAAATGAAGGAGTTAATGTTGAGGTTTTTATCAGTATTTTTGTCAGAATGGAGGTATTAAAAATCAGGGTTTTTGAGATATTTTGCGGGGGTTGTAATTTTTAATCCGACCGTTGGATCGTGGTAATTTTTGGATGTGTTATACATATATAAGTTGAGTATATGTCCACAAATTTGAACCGTTAAAAATGAACGTATGATTTATTATGAATTTTATGAGATGACTGGCTCAGAAATTGTTGAATTTTCAGAGTTTATCATTTTGATGGAAAATTCTAGAATTGGTGGGCCCCACTCTTGGTTGGTAAAGAAATGTGCTGAGATTTTTATTCAAATGTGGTGGGTGGGAATAGTAGCAGGTAAAGCCATCAGGTTGCAGGTTAAGTCTGCTTCGGCGTGCTAACATTTTCCTATAAATAGTGGGCTAAGTTTGAATTAAAAATCACACCAGAAACAAGTTTTCTCTCTTTCTCTCTCTAGATTATTGAGTGTATTTTGTGAGTATTTAGATACTTTGAGAGTTTCTATTCATCAGAGCAAGTTTCTTTCAGCCTTATACCGGTATTCCGACCAGAAGTACTGATATTTTGAGGTAAGGGATATTATTTTCTTCAATATCATTATGCTGAAATATTGATATGAACTTTTTATCAAATTTGAAACTTTTTGTGTCGGAGTTACTATTCACGTATACGTTACTATTCACGTATACGACACTATTCACGAATACGGCACTATTCACCGAAAAATAAAATTTTTCCTTTTTGTCCAAGATGTCTATTATGGTTACTATCTTTGATTGTATCCATGTTTTGATCTTTATTTTTGAATTCTGCTTCACAATTGATTATTATGAAGTATTATTGATCTTGGATAAACTGTTATACGAATCCCTAATATTTGTCCTTCTGTCTCACTGGATTCGTTCTCTTTAAGATATTTTTCATCATTCTCAGTCCTAAATGATGATATTACTGAATGTCTTTGGCCTGTAGTGCAAAGATGTATGATTACTTGATAAATATCTTTGGCATGTAGTGCAAAGATGAACAGGTGTTGAGATGAACATGACTGACATGTGATACAAATGAATATCTTTGGCCTGTAGTGCAAAGATGAATATTTGGATAAAGATGATTATTAATTGATGTTACAGGGATAAAATATTGATGATGGACTTTTAAATCTTAGAAGATAGTAGAATTCTTTCTCTACTTGACTCTTCTAATGGTTTGCTGTTTCCGCTGCAGTTGTTGATCTAAAACTTGTTGTCGATTATATTCTATCAGATTTTTCCCTGTTGAATACTAATGATAATTTGTTATATATTATCTTAGTCATAATATTCTTTACTGGGCTAGTTGAGCTCACCCTTTTCCTTTTTGTTCCATTTTTCTTCTCAGGAGGTGAGAACATAGCAGGATCTAGTCGGGGTATGGAGTGATGGTTCTAGAAAGATGTTTTAGCAGTCCTCACTATTTCTATAAAACAGTGTTTGAATAATTGTAATGAGGATTTATTTGAGTGTGGATATTATCTAGAAGACAATATTTGTATTTAAACTCACAGTATGTGTTGTCGTATTTTGCATGACAATTGTATTATTAAAGTTGTAGTTTACTTTTTGTACCATATATTTGGCGACTCAGAATGAGTGTTGTATTCCTATTCTGGGGGCGTCACAACAGATATAAGAGATAGTCAAAGTGATCTGAACAAGACTGGTAGCAGTTTAAGATAGATAGAAGAAATACACCGATCCACACCGTAAAAATGTTGAGTTTGAATCGGGTAGTTATGTGTTTTTAAAAGTCTCTCCCTGGAAGGAAAAGATCAGGTTCAAAAAGAAGGGAAAATTAAGCCCAAGGTTCATTGGACCCTTTGAGGTACTGCGAAGGATTGGAGAAGTTGCATATGAGGTAGCTTTACCTCCGGCACTCTAGAATGTCCACAACGTCTTCCACGTTTCAGTTTTACGACCCTACAAACACGATTACAAGCATGTGATTGAATATGAACCCCTACAATTTGAAAAAGATTTATCTTATGAAGAAGTTCCTGTTCAGATAGTTGACAGGAAAGAGCAAGTACTCAGAAATAAAGTAATACCTTCTGTTAAGGTAATCTGGAGGAACCACAACGCTGAAGAAGCTACGTGGAAACTCGAAGAGCATATGATGAAGAATTACCCACATTTATTTGCTTAATTTATGTGTAAGTGATTCTGGGGACAAAATCTTTGTAAGGGGGGAAAATGTA
This sequence comes from Panax notoginseng, assembly GCA_016801055.1. Lineage (NCBI taxonomy): Eukaryota > Viridiplantae > Streptophyta > Magnoliopsida > Apiales > Araliaceae > Panax > Panax notoginseng. The sequence continues at coordinate 89,958,786 of CM029019.1, forward strand.
ACGGGACGAATTGATTGAGTCGTGATTTATGGCACAGAATCCTTTTAAGGGGGGAAAATGTGACTCACGAAATTTTGTAATTTAATTTGAATATTTATTGAATTAAATAAATATTTTTCGATGATTAAATTATTGGATTAAATAATTAATTGTGAAATTTATGGTAGATTAATTTAATTATATGTGTTATATTGATTAAATTAATGTGGAAAATTTTATTATTCAAGGTATGTATTTAATTGAGTTTATCAGATTAAATGAATTATTTAATAAGCATAATGTTATTCTAATTAATTTAATAATTAATTAGAGATTTAATAATTTGACATAATTAATAAATGAGAAATTTAATTATGTGACTATGGGAATTAATGAGAAATTGTTATATTTTATTTAAATTAAATTAAATAAGATATTTGATTTATTGTTTAATTGGGTATGACATTATTAAACTATATTATAGGAAATTAATTAAAATAATTAGAAAGGGTACTTATGATGTAACGCCCCCAAAATAGGCCTATTCCATCCAACCCATTCTGAGTCGCCAAATACATGGTACAGAAAACAACTACAACTTTATTACAACAATTGTCGTATAAAATACAACAACACATGTGCTGTGAGTTTGGATACAAATATATACTAAATGTGACTCATGTCCCAACCATGGACAACACCTCACAATGACACCTTACATAAAGGTATAGTCAAAAACAGTTTTAGAAATTAGAATCTTTGGGAAGTGCTCAAAGAAACCTTCGTACATGGGAGACCATGCGTCTAGGTTGTGATAGATATTATATGGCCATAGAATTATCCTTGGTTGACCCAATAGACCCCAAAGAAAAACGAGAAGATTACTATCATAATCTTCCCAATGGTGAGTCTTCTCTTGACTTATCATTATCTCCACGGTCTCTAATTGAGAATTATACTTCAAACAAACACCAAGATTATATAAGTAGTGCTTGTATAATACTCAGCAAGTGGATGAGCACATCCCTGTCTTATGATGATACGAGGTTGTATTGCATTAGACATCTTGTATGGTAGTGGCAAAATACCCTTTTAACGTTGGGTTCACCTCACCCTATTGGATTCACCAAATATAACTACTAAATGAACCTTTCTATACTGCTTAGGGAGAACTCCACAACTAGAGACCACCGATCCATTCCCTTGTTACCCCCGCTCGACCCAGCTACACTCTTATTACCTGAAAAGAATTGTGAAACAGAAGGGTGAGTATAGCTAGCCCAGTAAAGAATATCATGACTAAAGATAAATACGTTATCAATAGTCTTCATCAGTAATAAATCAGAGATTTAGAAGATATGGTAGATGATAAAAATTTTCAACCATAGTTGCAGCGGAACGAGCAATCCATTAGAAGAGTCAAATAGACCATAAAGTCTATTATCTTCTCCATGTTAAAAATCCACCAACAATATTTTATCCCTGTAACATTAATCAATAGTTCCTTTCCACAATTATATGAATAACTCATAATCATAATTGTAATTCTAAATTCCTCTTCGCATTCAGGATGAAGATAATTTTCATCACATGTCTTTACCTGAAACATCAAAGATCATGGTTATACCAAATCACAGTTCCTGTTTATAATCATACTAACAATTTCATCTTTGTACTACGGCCAAAGATATTCATCAACAGACCATCTTTACACTACAGACCAAAGATATTCAACAACAGGTCATCTTTGCACTACATGCCAAATATATTCATCAATAATTCATCTTTGCACTACATGCCAATGATATTCATCAACAGTTCATCTTTACACTACAGGCCAAAGATATTCATCAGTAATTCATCTTTGCACTACAGGCCAAAGATATTCTTCAACAGTTCATATTTGCACTATAGGCCAAATATATTAATATCTCAGAGAAATATATAATCATTTCAGAATTATATAAATAATAATTATAACTATGTTGATCAATTCACCTTTATACTTAAGCTAAAGATATTCCGTTATAAATTCAATGGTCATGATCATACTAGTCAACAATTCAACTTTGCACTACTGGCCAAAGATATTCCTTAGTCACGATCATACCAATAATTTACCCATCTTTACACTCAAGTGAAAGAGAAATTCAACATCAGGGTTATAAAAATATTATATATGATAATAAAAATAATATGATCAACAACTGCATTTATTTTCAAGAGCAACAATCATAAATCAATGATAATTTGGTCAGAAAAAGAAACTAATTTTTGTCATGAATAGTACCCGTAAATAGTAACTCGTGAATAGTAACTCATGAATAGTAACTCGACACAAAAAGGTAAAAATTTCACAATAAAATTCATACCAATATTTTGGTATAATGATATTGAAAGAATAACATTTCTTAAATTTATAAACAATTTATTTTAATTGTTTACACTTTACTAAATAATGCATTTTAATCATCCTAAAATGCCAAACTCATAAGATTTCATTACCAATAATCAAAACTCTCATCAAAAATCTGCATATACCTCATATAGGATTCTCAAGCCATGAAATCCTATTTTTCAATTTTCTTACTTCACATAGCATATTTAATTCATTTACTCATAACTAGTCTATGTTTATGAAAAATACCAAATCAGTTCCAAAAATATTTCTTTTCTGGGATTTAGCAGAATATAGTCCCATATTGAACATATATTTTTCTCAGAATTTTTAAAACTCATTTACTATTTTTCATATGGCCAAAACAGCTAAATATTTAGACATTTATCATAAATTGTACTTTTATCCAAAAATTTCAAAATTCACAGAGTACACTAATATTATATAGATATACTTTCAATAAAAATTTTATCAATTTTGGAGTTAATCACAAGGAGTTATAAGCGGTTACTTTTAAAATACTATTTCCCCGTAAAATTCATAACTCTTAATCTATACATTCAAAAATCACCATTTTTGGACACAATAAATAAAACTCATCAAAATATAATTTTAAATTTTTCCAAAATTTTCTGAAGGTCAGAAGAAGTACAAACTGAAAAACATAATAACCCTTAAAATCCCTTACTATCCCTTATCTCAAAAGTGCAGTATTTCTAACTGGAATGCAAAGCCGAAGGAAACTTGCACTGAATAGCAACTCTCAAAGTATCTAAATACTCACAAAATATGCTTCATAATAGAGAGAGCGAAAGAGAGAAAGAGAGAAAACTTGTTTCTGGTGTGATTTTCAATTCTAACTTAGCCCTCTATTTATAGGAAAATGTTAGCACGCCGAAGCAGACTTGACCTGCAACCTGATGGCTTTACCTGCTACTATTTCCACCCACCACATTTGAATAAAAATTTCAGCACATTTCTTCACCAACTAAGAGTGGGGCCCACCAATTCTAGAATTTTCTACCAAAATGATTAACTCCGAAAATTCAACAATTTATGAACCAGTCATCTCGTAAAATTCATAACAAATCATACGTTCATTTTTAACGGTTTAAATTTTGTGGACATATACTCAACTTATATATATGTATAACATATCCAAATATTACAACGATCCAACGGTCGGATTAAAAATTATAGCCCTCGCAAAATATTTCAGAAACCCAAATTTTATTTTCAATACCTCCGTTCCGACAAAAATACAGATAAAACACCTCAACATTAACTCCTTCATTTTAAACCACAAAAATATATCCCTCATTTATATCCACATAAAATAAATATTTCCTTATCATATGAATCAATAATTAATTATTCACAAATAATATTACAGAATCACATTTATGACAACCAGGCCGTTCCTAGGAAAGAGAGAGCTTTCCAATAAGAATTTCTCCTTACTGGCGCGCAATTAGATGACCAAACCTCTCCTTAGACAGAACTTTTTAGACATTACGAATAATGTTATCTAATAATATTATTCAAATAATATGAATTATTGATCTGATAATGGAAAATACTGTGCAGCAACAATTATTGAAACAACAATAATATAAAATATCAACGCAGCAATTATTGAATCAATAAAATAAAATATTGAACAGTAATTACTGTAACAATTATTGAGTAGTGTCTTCCTTCGTAAGAATCAATAATTCAAAAATACTGTGCAATACCATGTGCTATTGTGCAATAACGCGTATTACTGTATTTTAACCACCGAGTATTCTAACAGTGTTAACGGTAACAACTACGTCGTTATTTATAAAAATTCAAATTTGTCGTTTTCTTCATCCGACAGTTATTCTATTATAGGGCCCACAAATGGCTGCGCCGTCGTACGAATATTCCCTGACAGAAAGAATATTCCACGACCAAACGAATATTCGCCGACAACAATGAATATTTTATAACCACTTGTGTATTTTGAAAAAAAAAATTCATATATCACCCTTAACTTTAACATTTATCAATTTAACCATTTACTGAATTGTAATTATAAGAAAAATTGAATACTTTTATTTCATAAAATTCGGGGTCTTACATATGATTCATGCCAAACAAGGCACTATGAGGAGTTGGGAGCAGTTAAACCACGTATGGATTAACTAACCACAACTGTGCGCATTAATCAGTCTGGTTTATTTCTTCAACCCAAACTTTATTTACGTTCTTATGTTTTGTAAAAGAAAAGCTATCTTTAAGTCTTCTGTGATTGAAGAAATTTGCAATTTATGAGTATATGATGTGTTGTATATGTTAGCATACGTTTATAATGTGTATATCATATATTCATGTGTTTAAAGTAATTGATTTCATTCAAACATGCTAAAATAAGAGTTTTCCATTAATAAGAGTTTTAAGTTCTCTGTAAAACAAAAATTTAGTGATCAATGCATGTATCGTTGTTTAAACTTGAAATTTAATGGTAGATTATGTTAGCACATGTCAAAACAAAGCAAATAAACTTTGAACGGACAGAATCGGGATTATAACGAATCCATAATGAAATTTTCATGTTTTATTTTCAAAATTTTCAAAATCACCAAGAATATTGAAATTACATGAATTGATTCAAGTAATTGTATGTTTTAACTTGTTAAAATCATGCTAGAAAGGTTGGGTAATGATTATATGTATATTATAATGTCTGGGTATGTTTAAATTCATGTGTGAATAAATTAATTGGAAGGTTTTGGCATTGTTTTGTATTTTTCGCAAACTGTAAATTTTCAGAACTGGATTGCCGCGCCGCAGCACCGGTTTTAGGCCTAAAGCCTGCGCCGCAGCGCCACAAGCTAAGCTGCAGTGCCAGCCGCGCCGCAGCGCCAGAGTTAGCCTGTACGGTGGCGCCGCAGCGCCACTATGCAGTTTGTCCAAGAATGAGAATTTTAATTATTTTATTTCAGGGAATGTAATAATAACCTAATCTAATGAACATAAAAATGTGTTATGCATATAGTGAGATGTTAAAATAGATTCGTAACATGTCAATAAGGTATTTACAAGTTTGATTGATTTGTTGAACGCGTAGTTAGCTTGTCGTTTGTGAAGTCTAATATTATATGGAAACAAGTGTTGTGATTTAATTAGTATAATCATAATAAGAGTTTAGACAAAAGAAAATGAACTTGTGATGCTAGTTACGTTATAATTAACTGGTACTGTGAATGTAAATGGTATGTAGGATTAAATCAAGGAACTTGTATAATTAACATATAACCTACGCACAAGGCAAGTTTCCTAACCCTACTTATTATCATTATGCAAGTTTCCTAACCTACTTGTTATCATTATGCAAGTTTCTAAACCTTATTTTTTTACATTGAGCAAGTTCTAGACTTATATTCTATATCGGGCAAACTCTTGTTATTTATTGATTAAGTTTAAGATGTTATATTAAAGGTTATTGAACTTTTCAAAGTATGATTTCTGTTATACAATACTTACTCCATTGTATACCTCTTGAGTTTATTATTCAATTTGAATATCATTTATTGATGAAAACCCTCATTGAGTTTATCCAAACCAAACTTCCTTTGGTGCAAACTCTAATATCAAACTGAGATGAACAACTCTATTTTAGGGGATCACTTATGCTTTAGCATTAAGATATTGTGCATAGTATGGTACTAAGGGCTGATCCCTCTAAGTACGAGTAGAAGAGTCCATAGTCTTATGACTATTAAAAGTTTCAAGTATAACCCTTGACAACCTAGGACATAGTTCAAGGTCTTATGACCCTCAGAAGTTCTTATGATTCTTGTTATTCATCCTTGATTCAAAAGTCAAGTTTCTTATTTCAGAAGTCTTTAATTCACTCGTATGTTATTATATTGTTGTTTTATTATTATACTTGTGGGCAATCGTGCTCACTCTTGCATAATAATAACATTACAGTTATGAACGAAATGTCCGACGAGCCTTCTACTAGCAAAGGCAAGGGCAAGATTAACAAGTGATAAAGACTTGTTGTTTATTTGTCATGTTATGTTTCAGACTTATGTTTAAATTGTGTAAGACTTAATAGTTGCTTATGTTTATGCATTTGAGATTTAAGGTTAGTATGACCTGGGATTGATGTATTTATTTTCAGATGTTGTAACTCATTAAGAAGTGGATTTATTTCTATCTATTTTATGGTTTTTATTATTATGGGTAGATAGATATTTGTTGTTTGTATAGTGAACACCAAATCACGTGGGAATTGAAGTACCCGGATTTGGGGGTGTCACGGTTCATCCTTTAAACTTCCATTCAACCTTTACTTAAGGTTTTAAACACTTCTTAAAGTATTATTTTAAATAAACTTTACGTTCACAATCATTCCTCGTACTTCCCCCAAGTTTTGAATAGTTAAAAGCTCACCACTGGGCTTTGCCTTGCACTGGCACTGCGACGCCTCTTTCCTTTACAAAACCGGTGCTGTGGCGCCAGTTAGAAGTACCTGGCACCCGAAATAGCTCTGCGACGCTGCCTTTCAAGGCATAAGCGGTGCTGCGGCACCGGCCCTGTTCCATTGATTTTTTTTGTAGTTTTTCTTCTACGGTTGAGACGCTACTTTGCAATCCCGTAACTTCTTCGTTATAACTCAGAACGAGTTCATTCCAAAGCCATTTTCTTACTTTCATTACATACTTCGGTTTACCCCAAACATAATCTTATTCTGAATCCGTTAACGAGCCTTTTCATAAACTCACATTTCATTGTTCGTTCCTTTTACGTTCTTAACGTTCTTCGTTCGTTCGTCCGTAATTCGTTCATTCGATATCTGAATACGTCCGTTTTTGAGCCTACGACTCATGTTTTCAATGTTTTCCAACATTCTTATGAAACCACTTTAATTTAGGTTCATTAACTTACTTTCTAAATTCATCTAGAAATCATATTAACCTATGATTTTAACTTTAACTTCTTTTACAAAATTTCTCTATAACTTCGTTATACGATATTTTTAATCCGTTCCAAAGGAACATTTCTTTCAATTCTATATCTCCTAACCAAACATATATCAACAAATATATGATGGTTTTAAACTTGTCCATCAATAACAAGCTCTAATTAGGATGGTTTTAAATTTGTCCATCAACAACTTGTTTTTTGTGTTCTTCATTCATTCTCTATTTTAATCAATATTAGGATTACGATTCACTTGTTATGCATTAATTAACATTATAAGTTTGTTAATTCTTCTTTATTCCATTAAATCATTCATGGAATTCATTTGAATCATTCATTACCAAACACTTCATATAACATATGAAGGTTTAAAAGAAATAGATGAAGAAAAGATTTAAATTCTTATTACTTCATTATTCCTTACAACTTTCTATGGTTAAACCATATCATTATCATTTCTTATCATCTTTTACTTCCAAAATCCATAAGTTATGTATTTTGACATATGAAACTTAAAGAAAATTGGGTTAGAGCTAGATTTAAATACCTTCTTCTTTGTTCTTCTTCCTTATTCTTCTTCCTCTTGATAAAGCTTACTATTTGCAAGCTTTTCTTTTTCCTTCTTCCTTCTCCAATCCAAAATCATTTTCTTTCTCTCTTAATATTTATTTTTCTCTTTAAAGTGTTGGTGAAATAATCTAACACTTTGAAGAGAAAAGACTCGCCTTATATAAAATTTTGAAGGCTTGGGGTAAAATGGTCTTTAAATAACTTTACTTTCTTTAAGAATTGGTCACTTAACTTAGAGTCTTGTATAGTCAAAATCCTTAAGTTTTAAATCTTACAAACCAAACCCTCATCATGCACTACTCATTTAACTTTTAAGTCACCATTACTATTCCCACCTCCTCATTTGTGTCCACACATCCTTAACCTAACCATTCCTTAATTAACCATGGTTAAATGATAACCTAAGTGTGGTTAATTAATTAATTGGCAGGAAAGTGCAAAAGCTAGCCATTTTGTTGACCAAGACTTTTTAACTTTAACTTTTCGTATTTATACTGTATAATTTTTGTATTATACGCTTATTGTACTCCGTATAATTTTTATATTATACATTGTACTATCTTTCGTATTATACTCGTATAATAATTCATATTATACTCGTATTCTTCTTGTATAATAATTCATATTATACTAATATTCTTTTCTTTAATCTTCTTAAATCATTAAATAGTCAAAAAACTTTGTTTCTCGGTTTTCAAATTTTATTAGACATTCCGTCTTTCTTTGTCATTCTATCCTTCACGCGTTCTTTGAAATATCAAAAAATTGAAAAATATATTTTGGTGAATAGTGTTTTCTGTAACACTCTCCTTAAACATGGTTAAACGATCAAAAAGTACATACCAATATTTTTCGTCGTTTTTATTTCGTCCGATTTCTGCACGTTTTTTGAAAAAAACCTTTATCAGCTACTATGACTTTTCATGACATATTACCGACAAATCTTGAAACAGAATGTCATTTTGACCTACCAATCTCTCAAAAAGACTTAGGTTATCCAAACCCTAAACCTTTAGGTTTCATTGGGTGAATAGTGCCTATTTCGTCTTATTCTCGAAAAAATTATTTCCTTTGAATTTTTTTATTTCTGTCTTCAAAATTCTTATGCATTTATTCTAACACAGCTAGAATCCTAACGTTTTATAATCATCCTAGGTCATAGAACGACTAATAAACACATAACATAAAATATTATTAATAAAAATTTATTTTATTAAGTAACAATTCTTTAAACTTTACTTACAGGACTATCCGATTTTTTGGGTTGTCACACCTCTGATACCAACTTCTAATACCCCCAATCTGGTCTATCTTCAAAACCGAATTTGGTGCATCACGAGTACTTCTCATTCTATACATACATCTAAAAATCCTTAAGATATAATTTAAAACTCCAAATATAACAATATATTTCTTCAAATCCCAAATTCAATTACCTTAAAATCTTCATTACATACAAATAATGATAATTACATTATTCTTTACTTTATTGCAAGAGTAACTTTTAATCCGTCACAACAGATACATACAAGTTTAACTAATTATATTTACAAGGCTCAAATTTATTTATTTTTATTTTTTCTTTAACTTGTAACGCTCATGGAAATACCATAGCACCTTATAATGGTACCTATCAGCTTAATCTTAGCTTGATTCTTCAGTTCCATCCAACTTTTCTGAAATTATTTTTAATTTTAAAAGCAAGTGTGAACATTCAATTGCTCATCAAGTTCTAGTAATTGTATAACAATAAAATCAAGAATCATATAATCTTTCTTTAGAAAACTTCAATAACTGAACAAGAGTTATAAAGCAGCATGAACAACAAGAATAGTTTCTGATTCCTATTATTTATAACTTTAATAACATTTATTTTCACAAAACATCATTTCTTATAACGCTTCTAGGATTAACTCATACTATACAACCACATATGTGAAAATAATCACCTTTTCATCACACGTATACATAAAACTAATACTCAACACATTGAGTCTCCAACAGTTTTCAATATAGTAAGTTGAGTGGCTCTCCACCAAAAACTAATGAATTAGTTTTCCATCTCATCTACACTATCTTTCACAGCGAGTTAGATCGATTACTAGTTCATCTTAAACCTTTGCCCATAATAAAGGAGTCTTTTAACTCAGATACTACACATCAACGATTCAAAAGTGCGATTGTACAACAACTTAAACTTAACTTACCATCCTTACCTTTGTCTTGTTGAAGCAATCAACACATACTCATTCTTTATATAGTTTATAAATAAACAAAACTCTTACTACTTTGAACAATTCAACCAAAGAACAATTCATCTCAAAAGCACATAAGTACAGACAATTGGCACATATCACAATTCATGATATACATCTTGCACAAATATAACACTTTTTCACATAGATTATAACTTCCTCAGATATAACATTTGAATAAGTTAAAGAAACTAGCATTCAATCAAAATATGAATAAAGTTAGAAAACTTGCCTTAAGCACAACTTATAGCTTACAGTTTACGTTGTACTGTTCTTCTTAATCCCTATATATAACATAAGGATAATACATCCATTAGTTATGTAAGTTCGTTAAGTATTTTCTTATGCTACTTTATACATTACTTTTATGTCTGTGTTATTAAACTCGGATTCCTTCCCTTGATCGTTATGTTCGTTATCACATATTACGTCTTTCTTGTCTTTTCAACGTTACGATATTCGGAGATGTCACAACATGTATTATATTATTCCATTTTAATGTTACGACATTCTTAGATATCATAACACTTATTATTATCATTCATAATGATTTATATCTTCTTCTCCTTCTTTCTAACGTAACTTGTCCGAATAATTGAAATTATAATGTTTGTTAAGTTAATTATTATTCATTATGGCTTCCCAACAACTTAATGTCCTTCCACATTATCATTCCTTAATGTCTCGATCATACGATCTTTTGTATTCCAAGATCAATCGTCCGACGCAAATACTATGTGTTCACAACTTTGAAGCGTTTTATCATTACATTTCTCATCTTTTAATCTCATATTCAACCTTTACTTAAGGTCTAAATCACCCATTCTAGTGATACATTATATGATCATTAAGGTCATAATCGTTCCGCACTCTTTCCCCAAGCTTTTATCGACGGTTTAAACCGTCTGTTTTAGCTTTAATCTTTCTTTTGGCTAATCCAGATAGTTCAAAATAGTGACACGAAGTGTCTGCTTTAGTTCAAAACGTACTGTAATTGACTTTATACTAATCCAGACACTTCAAACTGCCGTCGTGAAGTGTCTGCATTAGTACAAAACTCACTGTTCCATGAAGCAAAAATGGCCAGTTCATCCTTAATGACATACCAAATTTGCGACATCATAACTTGATCCTTCGTTATCGAAACGAGTCCGTACTTAATTCATATACTAGCTCGCAACATCCTTTAAAACTTTCCCTGGATGGATTATCATTTCTAATCCTCTAACAAGCCGAAATAATGGCCCAAAAGTCTCCCATTTGACAGTTTTTCTTAATTTAGCGTTCTTAACATTTATTCTTCATTTCTTTGTAACTTACTCATCCGAACCCAGAATGAGTTCGTTCTTGAGCTTATGACTCACGTTTTTCATGTTCTTTCACATTCTTATGAAACCTTAATTGTCTAGAAAAACATAACAGACTACGATTTCAACTCTAAACATCTTTTACTAAAAATTTTGCCATAACTTCGTTATACGATATTTTTAATCCATTCCAAAGGGAATGTGACACCCCCAAACCCGGGTACTCCATTCCCACAAACTTGGTGTTCACTGTTCAACAAAATCTCATCTATCTACCCATAGATATAATAAAACTAATAAACTTAAAATAATCCTCCCATTAAAAGGTTACATAGTTCTAAACAAATCCCATGTTATCTACCCTTTAATTACATTATTGCGAAAAGAAGCATAATAATAATAAGCAAGGTCTAAATACATAATGTTCTTCAACACAATAAAATTATACATCATGATCTACTTATGCACTTTGTCTTTTCCTTTGCACGTCGATGGCTCCTCAGGTTTAATTGAAATGTTATATGTAAGAGTGAGCAAACAAATGCCCACAAGAATAATAATAACAGTAACCATATATATAATAGCAATGAATAAGCTTAACTGGAAAACATGATTTTCTTTGAAATTCAAGAACTGTAAGCTCAATGGAAAGATTCAGCTTTTGAATCAACATTAGGAATCAAGATCAACATATATCTGAGGGTCACAAGACCACAAACTATGTCTTAGGTTAACAAGTATCTCTACTGTAATCTTTAATAGTAAATAGACTATATAGACCATCTATCTCATACTCCGAGATATCAGCCCTTTTGTAGAGTGTATTGTGCACAAATATTTTAACACTATGGTGTAACATAATCCCCTATATTAGGGTTGTTCACCTCAACTTTGATTTTAGAGTCCGCACCAAAGGAAGTTTTGTTTAGATTAACTTCAAAGGTAATTTGGATGTCCAAATATTCATCAACTATGGATTAGTTGAATCAATAAAGATTACTAAATTATAATAGTTCGTTAACAACAACAATAATAATCTCTGCAAGAAAAGATTCCAATAATAATAGAAAATAATAACTGTGAAAACTCAAAAATTTAGAAGATCTTGAATGATTAAATTAAGGGTTAAAGTTTAAAACTTAGAATGGAAATGGAAGATTAATTAAATTTTTTAAAACCTATATGGTTTGATTTAAATTTTTAAGCAATGTCAAGAAATTAATTAAGAATGCTAGAAATTTTGAAAAACATAAGAAAGAGATTATGTAATGGTATATGTGGAAATTTATTAAGGAATTAAATTTTAAACGAAAATATATTACAAGATTAAAGTTACTGTGTATATGTATAGATACTGTTCGGGCATAATCTGCCGACCCCTATGTGGGCTGAAGGCCTAGATTGGGAAAAGTTTGTTGAGCCCAATGGGCCGAAGCCAGTAAAGGAATTGGTGGTGTTTGGGGTCGGGCAACCGAGTCCTTTGGGCCGGAGTCCTGATCTGATTGTTGGTGTTCGGGGTCGGACAACCGAGTCCTTTGGGCCAGAGTCTAGACCAGTGTAGAGGGGTTCAGATGATTGGGGCCCATATAGATGGTTATTCCTCGTATGGAGTCTTGTGTGATAAGGAATTTAAATGGTTAAGGATCCCAATCCTAACCATATTTAAATACCAACTCCAAATGTGTGACGCCCCCAAATCCGGATACTTGAAACCCGAACTCGTTGCTTCACGATACCATTTCTATGCGCGAAAAAAATACTAATCATAATATTAATAACAATAATATTGATACCAAATTTAATTTACATATGCATCAAAGTTTAAATCCCAGGTACAAGACCTTTAAACATTCATTACATCATAGATAATATGTATCATTGTCTTAATAAACTATAACTATTACACATAATATTATAAATCTCATTCGAACAATTTTCCTTTCACCTTATTCTTGCCTGAGCCTTCGGGTTGATCATACTGAACTGAAAACATTTAATTTAAGTAAGAGTGAGGATTTGAGTGCCCAGCAAGTAATAACAATTATATACATTAGCTAAAAGGGTTAAATTGTGACGCCCCCAAAACAGGTATACATCACCCATTCTGAGTCGCCAAAACATGATACAGAAACTACTACAACTTTATTAATACAATTGTCGTGCAAAATACGACAACACATAAACTGGTAGTTTAAATAAAAATATTGTCTTCTAGACAATATCCACACTCAAATAAGTCCTCATTACAATTATTGATACATTATTTTACAAAAATTGTGAGAACTACTAAACAACTTTCTAGAACCATCGTTCCATACCCCGACTAGTACTCGCTACATTCTCGCCTCCTGAGAAGAAAAATGGAACAAAAAAGAAAAGGGTGAGCTCAACTAGCCCAGTAAAGAATATTATGACTAAGATAATATAGAATAAATTATCGTTAGTCCTCAACAGGGAAAAAAATCTAATAGAATATAATAGACAATAAATTTTAAATCAATATTCGCAGTGAAAATAATAATTCATTAGAAGAGTTAAGTAGAGAATGAAATCTACTATCTTCTATATATGAATTTAACAGTTCATCGCCATTATTTTTATCCCTGTAACATCAATCAATATATATCTAGAATCAAATATTCATCTTTGCACTACAGGCCAAAGATATTCATCAGTTGGTCATGTTCATCTAAACACATGTTCATCTTTGCACTATGGGCCAAAGATATTCATCAGAAAATTATTCATCTTTGCACTATAGGCCAAATATATTCAGTTATATCATCATTTAGGACTGAGGATGATGAAAAATATTTTAAAGAAAACGAATCCAGTGAAACAAAAGAACAAATATTAAGGATTCGTACTTTAAACAATCCGAGTTCAAAAATACTTCATAAATAATCATAGTGGAGTAAAGTTCAAGAATGATCAAAACACAAATACAATCAAAACTATTATCCATAATAGATATCTTGGACAAAAAATAAAAATTTAATTTTTTGGTGAATAGTGTCGTATTCGTGAATAGTGCCGTATACGTGAATAGTAACTCCGACACTAAAAGTTTCAAATTTGATAAAAAATTCAGACCAATATTTCGGCATAATGATATTGAAAGAAATAATATCATTTACGAAAAAAATAACATTCTTTACCTCGAAAAGACAGTACTTCTGACTGGAATACTGGATATAGAGCTGAAGGGAACGTGCACCGTATAGCAACACTCAAAGTCTTAAAATACTCACAAGAATACGCTCGATAATATAGAGAGAGAAAGAGAGAGAAAACTTCAGTTTCTGGTGTGATTTTCAATTCTAACCTAAGCACCCTATTTATAGGAAAATGCTTAAAACACCAAAGCAGAAAATTTAATAAAATATTAATAATTTCAAATTATATTTCTACGCACACCACACCAGACCAAAATCATCAGCCACTCACCCCACAAAAATAACAAAAACATTTTTCTTAATTAAAATATTTTAAACTTCAAAAATTAATTATTCTAGAACTTCGAAACTTCAATAATTCATAATAAATAGCTCTTTTATCAGAAAAATTCAAACCTTGTGTCTTTTTCATAGGAAATTCCATTCTCTACAACTTTGCAAAAGAAAAGTTTTCTAAATTCCAAACAGAAATTGACCGAAATTCATAAACAGATAATTTTACAGGTTATAATCAAATTTCAGTCAAGAAATGGGGTCCACAAACATGAAAAACATGTTTTAAATATTTTTAGTAACAAAAATACTCTTCCTCCTCATTTATTCATATATCTCACATTCATTGTAAAAATATCACCATTATTATATTATTATAATATAATAATATATTTAAATGAATTTTTATCAGAAAAAGATAAAATATTAATTTTCAACAATTGTCACATTAAAAATTTTCTGCATCTATATCCACATACAATGAATATTTTCCTCATCATATAAATTAATAATTAATTATTCACAAATAATATTACAGAATCATAATACTGACAACCAGGCAGTTCCCAAGAAAGAAGGAGTTTTCCAGTAAGGATCTCTCCTTACTAGCGCTCAATTAGGTTACCAAACCTCTCCTTAGACAGAACTTTCTAGACATTACCAATAATATTATCTAATAATATTATTCAGATAATATGAATTATTGCTCCGATAATGGAAAATATTGTGTAGTGACAATTATTGAAACAACAGTAATATAAAATATCAACGTAGCAATTATTGAATCAATAAACTAAACTATTGAACAGTAATTACTGTAACAATTATTGAGTAGTGACTTCTTACAAAAGAATCAATAATTAGTGCAATATCGTGTGCTACTGTGCAACAACGCGTATTACTGTGTTTTAACCACTGGGTATTCCAATAGTATTAACGGTAACAACTACGTCGTTATTTATAAACAACTTATACTTGTCGTTTTCTTCATCCAATTGCTTTCCGTTATGGGGCCCACACAAGGCTGCGCCGTCGTACGAATATTTTTCGACAGTAAGAATATTCCACGACCAAACGAATATTCCCCGACAATAATAAATATTTTATAACCACTTGCTTGTTTGAAATATTTGCGCATTTTACCCATAACTAACCACATTAATCAATTCAACCCTTACTATTTCAAAATAATAAATAGAGAAAATTCAATTTCATTAATAATAAGTTGGGGTCTTATAACCTCCCCTCATAAAATTTCATCCTCGAAATTGACATACGTACCTGGTGTTTCGAAAAGGTGAGGATACCTCGCTTTTATTTTTGTTTCCAACTCCCAAGTCATTTCCTCTATAGCATGGTTCCTCCACAAAACTTTAACTTGTGGTATGATCTTTGTGCATAGGACATGCTCCTTTCTATCCAAGATCTTGACAGGTACCTCTTTATACGTTAAGTCTTTGGCTATCTCGTCTGGTTCTAACTCCATAATGTGGTTCGGGTCTTTCACATATTTACGGAGCACGAATATGTGAAAAATATTATGAACACGAGACATACTTAGAGGTAACGCGAGTCTATAGGCTACATTTTCTACTCGGTCAAGAATCTGAAATGGACCAATAAATAGTGGATTGATCTTTCCTCTTTTCCCAAATCTTGTAACTCCCTTCCATGGAGCCACACACAATAATAAATGATCCCCAATATTAAATTTCATATCCTTTCGATGAAGATCCGCATAATTCTTTTGTCGATCCTGTGCTGTTTGTATGCGTTGTTGAATCATTTGGATCTTTTCTGTAGTCATACGTACCAACTCCGGTTCCAACAATGTTATTTCACCCACCTCGTCCCAACATACTGGAGAGCAACACTTTTGTCCATACAATGCTTCGAATAGAGCCACACCTATACTTGCCTGATAACTGTTGTTGTAGGAGAATTCTACTAATGGTAAATACTTATCCGAACTCCCTTTGAAGTCTAGAACACTGAGTCTTAATAGATCTTCAAGAGTTTGAATAGTCCTCTTTGATTGTCCGTCCGTTTGAGGATGGTATGCCGAACTAAATCGTAAATCCGTGTCCATAGCTTTTCGCAAGCTAACCCAAAATCGTGAAGTGAATCTTGGGTGACGATCTGAAACTATGGATACTGGCATGCCATGTAATAGCATAATCTCATTTACATACATACGAGCAAGATGTTCAAGGGAATAAGTCTCCCGTATCGGCAAGAAATGACCAGACTTGGTTAATCTATCAATAATAACCCAAATAGCATTTATGCCTTGAGAAACCGTGGGAAGACCCGTGACGAAATCCATGGTAATGTGTTCCCACTTCTATTTCGGAATCTCTAGTGGTTGCAATGAACCCTTAGACACTTGATGCTCCGCCTTTACACGTTGACAAGTTAAACACCTCGAGATAAACTTCGCGATCTCTCTCTTCATATTATTCCACCAAAATGTATGTCGAAGATTACGATACATTGTGGTACTTCCAAGGTGAATTACAAATGGTGTGTTGTGTGCCTCCATCATGATTCTATGTTTCAAGTCAGAATCGTTAGGGACACAAAGTCTGGAGTTGACTCGAAGTATTCCTTCTTCATCGATTCTTGCTTCCGGAATAGCACCTTCTTGCACTTTCTTCTTCATACGCATCAGCTCCATGTCCGTAGCTTGAGCATCTTTAACTTTATCGATTAAAGTCGGTTCTACTCGTATGCTTGATATCATCACGTGGGTACTTGGAGCCTTTATCTCTATCTCCATCCTTTGCAAGTCATACAAAATGGGCCTTTGTGTTAATAACAGTGCACTCGTACCCGCATATGATCTTCTGCTCAATGCGTCAGCTACCATGTTTGCTTTTCCAGGATGATATTGGATAGTATGGTCGTAGTCTTTCAACAGCTCGGGCCATCATCGTTGCCGCATGCTGAGTTCTTTTTGGGTGAAGAAATATTTGAGACTTTTATGATCTGAATATATCTCCACTTTCTCCCCATATAGATAGTGCCTCCAGATCTTTAGTGCGAAAATGACTGCTGCCAACTCTAGATCATGAGTAGGATAATTCCTCTCATACTCTTCAAGTTATCGCGAGGCACAGGCTATGACTTTCCCACGTTGCATGAGAACACATCCTAACCCTTTGCCTGAAGCATCGTTGTAGATAACAAATCCATCCATACCAGATGAGTCTCCTCTTGAGCTCTTGAAAACTCTTCTCGCATTCCTCGCTCCATACGAATTTTGTATCCTTCCGAGTCAGCTGAGTTAATAGAGTTGTAATTCGAGAAAACCCTTCCATGAATCTCCGATAATAACCAGCTAAGCCCGGAAAGCTACGTACTTCGGTCATCGACTTCGGTTGCTCCCAACTTTGTATTGCTTCAATCTTTGTCGGGTCAACAGATACTCCATGCTTTGACACCACGTGCCCTAGGAATGCTACTTTCTCAAGCCAGAACTCGTATTTCTTCAACTTGGCATATAACTTATTTTCACGAAGTCTTTGGAGTACTAGCTTCAAATGGTGCTCATGATCTTCACGACTTTTGAAATATATGAGGATGTCATCAATAAAGACAACAACGAACTGATCCAAATATTCTTTGAATACTCGGTTCATCATATCCATGAAAGCAGCAGGAGCATTAGTCAATCCGAAAGACATGACTAAGAATTCATAATGCCCGTACCGAGTTCTGAAGGCAGTCTTTAGAATATCCTCAGTTCTAATCTTCAGCTGATGATATCCAGAACGAAGATCGATCTTTGAAAAGAATTGTGCTCCTTGCAACTAGCCAAGCAGGTCATCAATACGAGGTAGCGGATACCTATTCTTGATAGTGACATGGTTCAATTCTTTATAATCAATACAAAGTCGCATACTCCCGTCTTTCTTCTTTACAAATAAAACAGGAGAACCCCAAGGAGATGTACTAGGACGAATGAAACCGATGTCCAACAACTCTTGTAGTTGGACCTTTAACTCCTGAAGTTCAATAGGAGCCATTCGATATGGGGTTTTAGAAATGGGCTTTGTACCATGTTCAAGGTCAATAAAGAATTCAACTTCACGTTCCGGGGTTAGACCGGGAAGTTCTTCAGGAAATACATCAGAAAAGTCACTAATAACAGGAATATTATTCAAATCTGATGTGTCTTTATTCAAATCCATAACATGAGCTAAGAAAGCTTGACATCCTTTTTTTTAATAAACGAATAGCTTTATGACTTGATATGACAGTGATTGATTTTAGTGGTTTAGTTGCTTGAATTCGAACAACAGGTTGGTTAGGAATATGAAAACTAACAACCTTACAAAAACAATCAATTTTGGCATGATGAGTAGTTAACCAATCAATCCCTAAAATCACATCAAAAGCAAGTATCTTTAAAGAGATAAGGTCAACAGGTAAGGTGATGGTGCTAATTTGGATCAAACAAGATTTATAAATAGTGGTTGTAATGAAAGTTTCTCCTAACGGAGTTTCCACAGATAAATCAAAGTCTAATTTCTCCGGAGTCAAGTTTAAATGTTGTGCACAGGTAGGAGAGATAAATGAATGGGTTGCACCGGTATTTAGTAAGGTATAAACTTCGCAAGAATTTATGATTAGCTTACCCGTGATCACCTCGTTTGGGTTACTTGCATTTTGACTAGTCACGACAAACGCTCTTCCAGAAACTGTTGACTTTGACTTTTCTGGAACAACCTTTTGAGTCACCATCCCCGTTGGACTTGGTTTCGCTACAGTACAATCTCGAGCGATATGTCCTTCCTTTCCACAATTATAACATACCTTAAACTGTTGTGGGCAGCTTGGGTTGATATGTCCTTCTTTCCCGCACTTATAGCATACGACCGATGGTTGTTCTTCTCCCTTAGAACCAGTTGTTACTGGTGCTGACGTCTTCACATTGTCATTGTTGAATATTCTCTTTTTAAAATCTCTTCCCGACTCGCTTCTTCTATTATCATGGCCACGATTACCACCAGAGTGGTTACCGCTTTTGTCCGTATTCTTCTTTCTTCGCAGATTATTGTTGTTCTGATGACTGTTGTCACCGGTATGATCTTGGTTGTGGTCCTTCGGTTGAACATACTCGTTATCTCGCTCTAATAATTGAGCCATATTGACAAAATCTGAATAGAGATAAAATTTATGAGAAATGAGATATTGACATATGCCAGGTTTCAAACCTCTCAAAAACATCCGTGTCATACGTTCCTCATTCTCCACCAAATGAGGTGCAAACC
The DNA here is from genome assembly GCA_016801055.1 of Panax notoginseng. Taxonomy (NCBI): domain Eukaryota; kingdom Viridiplantae; phylum Streptophyta; class Magnoliopsida; order Apiales; family Araliaceae; genus Panax; species Panax notoginseng. The sequence goes on from CM029019.1 coordinate 89,978,979, forward strand.
TGGATAACTCAGCAAACTTCGCCTCGTACTGGGACACCGTCATGTTGTTCTGTTTCAGTCCAATAAACTCCACCTCCTTCATATGACGAATACTTTTAGGAAAGTACTTGTTATTGAATAGTTTCTGAAATGTCTCCCAAGACATGCTGAGTGCGGCTGGATGGGTACGCTTCATAGATTCCTACCAGTAATATGCTTCATTACGGAACATAAAGGTGGCGAATGGAACCTTCTGTTACTCCGTGTATACCAAGACATCGAATATCTTGGTAATTTGCTTGACCCACGTTTCTGCCTTAATCAGATCTGGCTTTCTCCAGAATTCTGGTGGTCCCAACTCTTTAAACTGCTTGGCTATGACCAGCTGTGCATTGCCATTGTTTCTACCTGTATTTTAAACAGGAGCCTCCCTCGTCTGGTTTTGCATAAACCGCAAAAAGCTTCTAAACATCTCATCGTTCATCGTCTGCTCATTAGTGTTGTTTACAAGAGGAACATTGTCGGCCTGTTGCACGTTCTCCTCATTGGTGAGTAAACGTGTCTCCACGGTCTCATTTACTCCACTGTTAACATTCTCAGTTACCATTCTTAAATACTGCCATAAAACAAGGGTTAATTAAACAAATTAACATATCATATAATATCCATATCTTATGACCGACCAACAAATAAGCTTAGGTAGGACACACTAGCGAATGATTTACTCATCTCTCCCCTCCTAGTTCTATTCCCCTATCTCTGCCAGAGATCATATCCCTAAGCTCTGATACCAACTGTGATGCCCCCAAAACAGGTATACATCACCCATTCTGAGTCGCCAAAACATGGTACAGAAATGACTACAACTTTATTAATACAACTGTAGTGCAAAATACGACAACACATAAACTGGTAGTTTAAATACAAATCTTCTAGACAATATCCACACTCAAATAAGTCCTCATTACAATTATTGATACATTATTTTACAAAAATGGTGAGGAATACTAAACAACTTTTTAGAACCATCATTCTATACCCCGACTAGTACTCGCTACATTCTCGCCTCCTGAGAAGAAAAATGGAACAAAAAGAAAAAGGGTGAGCTCAACTAGCCCAGTAAAAAATATTATGACTAAGATAATATAGAACAAATTATCGTTAGTCCTCAACATGGAAAAAAGAATCTAATAGAATACAATAGACAACAAATTTTAAATTAATATTCGCAGCGGAAATAATAATTCATTAGAAGAGTTAAGTAGAGAATGAAATCTACTATCTTCTATATATGAATTTAACAGTTCATTGCAATTATTTTTATCCCTGTAACATCAATTAATATATATCTGGAATCAAATATTCATCTTTGCACTACGGGCCAAAGATATTCATCACAGAAATTGACCGAAATCCACAAACAGGCGATTTTACAGGCTATAATCAAATTTCAGTTAAGAAATGAGGTCCACAAACATGAAAAACATGTTTTAAATATTTTTAGTAACAAAAATACTCTTCCTCATTTATTCATATATCCCACATTCACTATAAAAATATCACCATTATTATATTATTATAATATAACAATATATTTAAATGAATTTTTATCAGAAAAAGATAAAATATTAATTTTCAACAATTGTCACATTAAAAATTTTCTCCATCTATATCCACATACAATGAATATTTTTCTCATCATATAAATTAATAATTAATTATTCACAAATAATATTAAAGAATCACAATACTGACAACCGGGCAGTTCTCAGGAAAGATGGGGCTTTTCAATAAGGATCTCTTCTTACTGGCGCGCAATTAGGTGACTAAACCTCTCCTTAGACAGAACTTTCTAGATATTGCCAATAATGTTATCTAATAATATTATTCAGATAATATGAATTATTGCTCCGATAATGGAAAATACTGTGTAGTGACAATTATTGAAACAACAGTAATATAAAATATCAACGTAGCAATTACTGAATCAATAAAATAAACTATTGAACATTAATTACTGTAATAATTATTGAGTAGTGACTTCTTACGTAAGAATCAATAATTGGTGCAATATCGTGTGCTACTGTGCAACAACGCGTATTACTGTGTTTTAACCACCGGGTATTTCAACAGTATTAACGGCAACAACTATGCCGTTATTTATAAACAACTTATACTTGTCGTTTTCTTCATCCAATTGCTTTCCATTATGGGGCCCACACAAGGCTGCGCCATCGTACGAATATTCTCCGACAGTAAGAATATTCCACGACCAAACGAAAATTCCCCGACAACAATGAATATTTTATAACCACTTGCTTGTTTAAAATATTTGCGCATTTTACCCATAACTAATCACATTAATCAATTCAACCCTCACTATTTTAAAATAATAAATAGAAGAAATTTAATTTCACTAATAATAAGTTGGGGTCTTACATAAATATTTTCTTTGTACTACCTTTCTACAATAAGTCAATAGTTATGAGATAATCTGAACCGATAATAATAACATAACAACTCTCTATCAATTTTTTGAAATTACGTATTGACTATAAATAGGGTTAATGTAACATACTATGAACATTATTTTCTATTTTTGAAAATGTTAAACAGAAATTCATCTGCAAACCGTCATAACTTATGGGTACGGGGGGTGATCAGCCCGTTATGCTCTGTATTTATCAATTCTACATGTAAGAATGATGTTATCGTTTACTCTGTCCGCCTTGGGCGCATAAAAGTTTTCCCGTGTTCGGGATGTTCATACTTAGTCGAGAATCCAAACCAAAACAATTTGATTGGATACATAAAGATTTTATCATATTCAACTATGTTTCTAAATCTGTGTCTAGCTGATCAAATAGCTTCGACGAGTCTTTGTTAATGTAAACATACTGGTATCAATTGGTATATATATATATATATATATATATATATATATATATATATATATATATATATATATATCAACATGTGATTAAATACAATGATTATCCAAGTGGGGACACTTGAATAACCATATTTAGAAATTAACGAATAGAATATATACATCTGAATTACAATATAGTACCATGTTGATAATCAATGATCGAATATAACATATATAACAATAGAGTTAATAATCTGGTAATAATAATAATATAATTCTGAAACTTCTTACTCATGTCCATTGCATAAAGAAAATTCAAAGGTAGGATACTTGCCTGGTATGCTGCTTACAATTCGCAACTTAGTTTTATCTTTTATGTAACCACCTATTAGTAATAAGATCATTTTACTGATTAGAATAACATATTGTAACACATAATACTGCCTATTGCAGTCAGCACATAACCTAATCACCTTGTCACATATATCCAACAGTTATTGAATCATAAACAATCATTAATACAGTCAACATATCTAAGTTCAGACCAATTTTTAAAATATATCGGTGTACCGACAACTTTATCAGGTACTTATCGAGTCTAAAACTCTATCATGTAGTTCAATAACCGAAAATATCAGTCATATTATTTAAAATGACTTATAATAATTTTTAAACATTTATTATAATTTATCATGAATTTTCAAACATCGAAATCATTATTAAATGATTTAAATATTAACTAATTCTGTTATCATTAATATTTAATTAATATTAAACTATTAATGAAACCATTGCCAAAATAATAAAGTTATTTATAATAACTAAAAATATTTTTAAAATATTAATATTACCCTTAACTGATTTTTAAAATATTTAAAATCATTTTAAATAATTACCATTAATATTTAAGTATTAATGTACTATTTATCCAAATATTAAAAGTCATTAATTATAACTTAAAATATTTTTAATTCATTTATATACTTTTTAAATGAATTTTAAATTAATAAAATCATTTTAAAACTATTTATTTAATATAAATCATTAAATAAATCTAATATCCTTAATATTACATTATTATCATTAATATTGAGTTACTAATGAAATTATCCTTTAAATATTAAAAGTTATGTTTTATAACTTAAAATATCTGTAAACATTTTATTTTCATTTAAAATAATTTTTCTAATATTAAAATCATATCTAAATTACTTTATTTAATATAATTATTAAATAAATCTAATATCATTAATATTAAAATATTAATATTTTTCATGACAAAATATCAAAAGTTATATTTTATAACTTAAAATATTTTTATAAACTTTAAATCATTTTTATATAAATTTTAAATCATTAATTATATTTTTCATCATTTATTTAATACATTTATTAAATAACTTAATCATCATTAATATTAATTAATTAATGAAATTCATTACAAAAATATTAAAATTTACATATATAACTCAAAAATATTTTTAAACACTTTATTCTTATTTACATTGATTTTTATAACATTAAAATTATTTTTCTCTAATTTATTTTAATTAAATAAATTAAATATTATTAATACTTAAATAATTATAAATATTAATAAAAAATATCCTAAATAATTAAAAGTTATTTTTCATAATTTAAAATAATTTTTAAAACCAATTTTGTAATTTTTATAATTTATTTTCTATTTTTAAGTATTTTTTAGAAAAATCAGAAATTAAAAATATTAGAAACCGTCGCTATTGGCCTTTAGCGACACTAAGCGTCGCTGTTGGTGTTCTTAAGCTCAAGAACATCGACAGCTTCGTGTTCAAGGCTCTGAGTTTGACCATCAATGATTCTTAGCCTGGGCATGTTATGGGTGAACTAAGACACTAATATTGTAGTATTGTTGCAATACAAAAATATTCAACCATCAATTAAGCCATACCACAACACAACAAGAAGATCTGGCCTTCCAAAGTACCTGCCAGACAGTTTCTGGGTTTTCCAGAAACCCAGAACTTCGACTGGTCATCTTGTAGCTCGATTATAAACATGTTCTGGTCATGAGTTTGGTGGTTTTATGGTTCATACTTGCAGTATACATGACAAGGAACAATAAAAAATATTGATCTTAGTCTAACAACAAAAAATTAACAATCTATGACACGGTCAAACAAGGTTAGAAAGCTGTTCTTCATATTTTCTGGAAATTCCCAGAAATCAAAATCGTGAACGAGGGGCCAAGATTAACCATCCACTAAGTTCGATCAATTGATTATTTAAAGGATCAAAAGCCACAAATATAAATTACATATGACAGGCTATAAACTGGATACTATAACATCATCAAATAATTTACAAACTGACAGATCTAAGCCTTCCAAAACATTATCAGACGCTGAAAAAGCTTTCTGGGTTGCCCAGAATCATACTCGGTCATGGTCGGTCAACGATCTTTGACCATCAATAACTTTCGATCTAGACATCCAATGACACCGCTTTCACTTTCAGATGAAAGACCTCATATCAGACTATAGATCCAAACCATAAAATAACAAAAATATTAAACATCAAAGAATCTACAGCCTATGACATTCGTTGTCAGAACATAAAGTAAAATTTTTCCAGATTTTGAAAAATGACAAATCCGAGCCTCTAGATATTATGGATCTAACATCTAGCAACCCAGATCACTTAAATAGACTACAAACAACATGTTTTAACATTAAATCATAACATTTAACACATGATCAAAAGTTAAATTTCTAGATTAGGGTTTACCTCTTTATGATCCAATTTTGATTTCTATGCTTCTGATTTGATGTTAGTGTTCGTGGGGCTTGATTTGTGACTGATCTAACACTAGAATTTCGTGAGTTTGAGCTTGAGAGAATATGGCTAAGTGTAAGTGATCAAATTAGGCTAAATGTGCACTTTCTCTCTCTTGAATCTAGCAAATCAATTGGTGCAATGTATTTGATTGCTTGCAAAGGCTGATCATGTACTGGTGTTATAGATCCTAGGTAGGTAGACTAGGGTGGCTGCAAGATTTTGCTAGATTTCCTAACAATAATTCACCAAATGGGAAAAAAGGGTACATTGGTAATTTGTATCTTAATTTTAAGGGCATTCTTGTCCAAGGTGCTTGAATCTAGGATTTATTCACTAAATTTTACATCTTAAAGTTTCCCAAATAATTACTAGGGTTTGAAAAATTAAAATTAAAGTGTAATAAAATTTTAATTTAAAACACACTAATTAAATTATGGTTTTTAATAGAATTTAGGATTTTAAATAATTAGGTTTCCTTAACATCATTAGAGTTTCCAAATTACCAATTCAATTTACTAAAATAATAATTAGGGTTTCTAGTTTTAGCAATTAGGGTTCCTAATTAGTAAATTAGGGTTTCTAATTAACAGTAAATTAGGGTTTTCATATATTAATTAGGGTTTTCCTAATTAACATTAATTCTATAATATGCACGTAATTCATATAACACAATTTCTGACCGATCTTAAATTTCAATTTTAAATTTCCAATTATAGTTTATGACAGTAATACTAGGGTTTGTCGTGATACACTAGAATTGCTTGACCATTATCAGTCTACTCATATACTGTACATATTTATAGTACTAAAAAATTAAAATATAATTAATATTATACTATTATTCTCATCCCTCGATCAAAACCCAAATTTAGGGTTTGGATTCCATATCTGGTTTATCTGTCATATACAACATTATTAATTAAGTTAAAATACTTAACTTAATGATCTGAACAAAAATTCAGATAAAAAAATAGTAATTATAATAATTCCAATAATTATTTCATATATTATTTAAATAATATAAAAATCACATTTTCATAGAAAATAAATAATAAAGACATTTCTACTATAAAATTAATTATGATAAGTATATACTTGATAATGATCAATAATTCTAAAATAAAATTATTTGAAATCATTCATGTAATAAATAAATTTTATTTATCACATATTTACATACATATTACTTCACATATATTCCCATCTTCAAAATAATAATGATAAAAAAATTTATATGCAAAATTTCTTAGAAAAACATCAGGTTATTACAAAATGTAGGTGTTTGGATTATATCCAACTTTCACCTTTTAAGGAGATTGAGTTGGACCCAAACATAGGTAACTGCCATGTTTAGGAGTCCTAATCCGATTCAGAAATTGGTTTTAGGGTGATGAGAACATCTATAAATACAAGGCTTGACTTCAATTAACAGGTAATATACTTTTGAGCACTAAACACTAAAGTCTCCATTGTTAAACCTTGTACCAGCCTGTACTTATTCTCACACCGGAGCTATCACCCGGTGGCACAAGTCATCAAGCTTCTTGTGTGATCTTGTTACTGTGCAGGTTCATGGGTGTGAATTTGGTGATTGGACGCGTAGACGAAACTTGGCGTTAACATTGGCGCTAGAAGGAGGGCAGATTTAGTGCTTTAACAATCACTCTGAATTTTTTCGGCTGAAAATCATGGCAAGCAGAAATAATGAATCTTCAAGCCTGGAAAAGTCAAAGACTCATCAAACGACCCAGGTGAGAGGGCCAGTTAAAGATAGGATGGGGTCTAGAAACCAGGAAGGTGGTTTTGAGCATGCACCGTCAGCACACCGACGATTTTTTTCGGCTAGTCATCATACTCTAAATCCCCTTAGTCGCGTTGATAAGTAGTTTTTATACCTACTTATTCGATATCTAATACTTGAATTAGTTGCTTAAACCTATGTTTTGTAGTTACTTTACATGCATTTTGTGTTCATTTTGTAGATTTTATGCTTGGGAATTGTGTGAGCGACTATTGGTATGAAAAAGTAAGGAAAAGTAATATGGACATCGTTTGGGCTTTCATGTTCATTTTCTTTTCTTGGCTTGGAACTTAGATTATATTGTAGAGCTTCTTTTAAGCTTTCCGTAACATCTTGAATCATTCCAATCGGAGTTCGGATGAAAGAGTTATGACCTTTGTACCAACGGACTTTGAACTTCAATGTTTTGGGTGGCGATTTGCATAACAATCATTTCCAACCCAATTTCAACCTTGATCTGTCCATTATTTCTCAATTCTCAAAGAATGAACGTTGTAGAAATCGTCGAGATCTCCGATTTGATAGGTGGCAGGCCCCGTAACTCCTCCCAGATCAAAAGTTATGGCTTTTTTACCAGAGGACACTGGAGTAGAAAATCTATGGCGCGGGCGCCCCAATTTCTAGTTCATTTAGAGCGCGGTCGCGCTGTTCCCTGGTCCAAGAAAATGTTATCTACTACTTGAGCGCGGGTGCGTCCAACTCCAGGCTATTTTAAGCACGACCGCACCACTTCAGAAGTCAACCAGAGTTGACTTTTTCATTAAATCGTGCAATTGGAGCGTAACTTAGGCAAGGAGTCAATTAGGGCTTATATATAGAAGACTTATCAGTATGTAAAGAGGGTATTCCACCGTTGGGGTTCATTTAGATTACATATGGTCTTTTCTTTTCGTTAATTTTCTTATTAGTTTAGATTAGATTAGAACCCTAAATTAGCTAATATTTGGGGATTGAATCAATTGAAGATCCTTAAAAGTTGAGAAGTGAAACAAGAGAAGAAACTCAGATTTGTTATTCTTAATCCGTAATTCTCTTTACTTCTATTTGTATCTTTCAATGTATAATCAATTGTGAATCATGTATTCTAGTTCAATTATGAATTAAACTCTATTTTGAGATTACTATGGATCTTGTTGTGTAGTTTACTTTAATATTCTTCCTTGTTAGTCATATTAATTGTTATTGGATTGTCTATTATGATTTGTGTTGAATTGCTTAATTACCTAGCTATCAATTACCGTGATAATCCTTATAAAATTGATAGACGAATTATGTGTTTAGATCTGATTATAGTAATGTGTGTTTGTGATTTTTGTATGGCGATGAAATTCATCATTCGTGCCTAGGATAGAGATATACTTATTCACCACATGTAGTCAATTGAGAACTTGAGCTTCAACCCTCTTTAATTGTAATTCACATAGAGATATAGTGAGTTAGTTAATTAGGATGTTCACATTCATTCTATCATATGTGGAGTTAGTGTGATATGGGTATGATACATCGAGAGATGGCTATATTTTACTTTCGTGTACTCAAGTAACAATCTGGTATAATTAATTTGGCTTAACAAGAAGTGTGTCGATTTAAATGATTCAATAGGTGAAATTGTAATCTCAAGTCTTCATTATCTAGTCTCATTCTAGGGGTAGTTAGTATTAGTTAATTACATAGTTTAAATATAAAATATCAAATCAATCGTTTAAATAAGATTGAATTGGTTACGGGTAAGTGCTTGGTAAGCTTTATTAGTAATTCCTCGTGGGAACGATACTCTACTTACTCTTTATTACTTGTTGACCGTGTATACTTGCACATATATATTAATCGGGATTACGACCAACAAGTTTTTGGCACCGTTGCCGGGGAGTTAGTTTAATAATTTTTACTAACATTAGTTCTAATCAAATTAGTCTTAATTTAAACATTATATTTTATTTTAATTTTCTTCCTATATTTCTTTCTTTTTGGGTATCATGGATGACTTTGCTTATCAATGGCCATATACGAATATAACTCAACCAAGGGACACATGAATTGATGGACTCAATGCATTTTTTGCATTGTCAGCATAAATTGAAACACTTTCGAAGAGGTTGGATGTTCTTGCAGGCCAATGTATTCGAAAGATCGCAATAGTTTGTAATTATTGTGGTGACAATCATCCGAGTCATCAATGCATCGTCAGATTTGGACCAGCACAATATGGGGGTGATTACCTCAATAACTATGCTTGTGACGCCCCCAAATCCAGGTATCTTCTAATTCGACAGATGGTGCTACTGTTCACAAATACATTCCATTGAAATACCTCAAAAGAGTGAATATGTCTTCTATATATATTACAAAATAATATTCCCTATCCCAGGTTCTTTATAACCATTACATATGTTCTTTGTCATAGTATCATATAATTACAAAGTTCATACTATGCTATTACAAAGATGACTACTTGTATGTCTTAGCCTTTCCTTTATCCTTACTGGATCCTTCGGTCCGTTTATTCTTAGCTGCATTCATATGGTTCAAGCAAGGGTGAGCATAACTAGCTCAATAAGTATAATAATTTCATTTGAGAAATATGTTTGAATCATATGAATATATATCTTCTATAACTGAATCAATAGTTACGAAGAACTATAGATAATTCAAAATAGCACTTCTATTTTCTTTAAAATATTTAACAATGAATAACATCTGTTAAACCTAAATTTTGGTCCAAGACCTTGAGCATTTCATTCTTTCTTTAAAAAGGACAACCCGGCACCAAGTCCGTAAGTGTGACATTTCTTACGAGTACGTCTAGGTGATTAGCTTATAGTACTCTATGTTGTACAACACTACTTCATTAAACATATCTACGTTTAAGTTTTGGCAACCTCACGTGCCTGTCGATTGACGACAAAACATTTGTTTATTCATACTCAGTCTTTCTTTGAAATCCATACCAAAACAGTTGGCATAAGATAGCAACATTGATAATATTTTGATAGATTATTAAAAAAATCCACAAAACACATTAAGTCTAGCTGAAGGAATTGGCTTCGACTTCTTTGTACATTAATCCATGCATAAGATACATGAATCGTAAAGCTTGTCCAAAAAGGAACATATATAAGGGTTTAGAACACTTGCCTTTAGCATCTTCTATAGTTAATTCACTTCTCTTTTGTGTCTTTATAGATTCTACAATACATAATTATATAATATACCACATTTGGTCATAAACAATCATCAAGTATTGTCATTAACCTATCTTCCCCTTCTTATCGGTTTAATCATTAATTAGATTAGTTAACGTTCATTACGGTTTATCATATTACTTTGTGTTTACATTCGAGTAACTTTTTGTTAACTTTTAATCATTAAACTTAAGGTTTTAATCACCCATTATGATGTTACTTTAAGTTTAATTAAGGTAATAATTCACCTTCAATCAACTTCCCTTCCTTTACATTCATTAATATTCTTCACTGTCTCTTGACTAGTATTGGCACTGCGGCGCCAGTCTTCTTTGTATATGTCGTGCTGCAGCGCGACTTAGCAGTGTGTGGAATCCGGGTATGGCACTGTAACGCCATGTTCATAGGCTTGGGTGGCGCTGCGGCGCCGGTCCTGAGTCTTTGATTTTTTTTTTTAAGTTTTCCAAATCTAATCCTTTCCGGGCTCGTAACTTAATCGTTATAAGTCGAAATTGGCTCATTCAAAAGCCGTTATCACACATATCTCATATACTATTATTTCATTAGGACAAATTATGTTTTCAAATCGGTTAACACAGAATTCACAGCTTAAGTTCCTTATTACGTGTTCGTTAAACGTTCGTGAACGTTCATAGCTTGTTTCTTCGTTTTAAGTCAGAATTCGACTATTCTTGAGTCCACAACTCTTAAATGCAATGTTTTACTATACGCCATCGAAAACTAAGGTTTTCGAGTTAAACAGTGACTTTCATTTTGAGAATTTCACGATTTCGACGATTATCGTCTAATATCGTAAATTTTGCCATAACTTAATTACTTGATATTTTTACTCCGTTCAAAATGGATTCATTCCATCTTTTATACATCTATCATACTAACCAAGCATATATCATCTAATCCTATACACGATGGTTTTAAACTTGTCCATCAATAACATAAGATAAATATTCATGTGTTATTCATTAGTTCATGAGAAGATGATTGAGCAAGAGATGTCAATTCGAAATCTTCAGAATTAGATAGATCAAATGTTCGAAGTCTTAAACAATTATCCTCAAAATAATTGGTGCTATGACATGGATTCTGAGACTGATGGAGAGCCCGAGTTAAATATGCAACTAGATGAACCACAAAAGTTTGAAAAAGGGGAGACAAGTGGGGATAAGGAGTATTAGGCCATCAAATATCTATCTTTAAGTTCTAATGATCATGACCCTAATCTGTTAGTGCCCCAAGTGCCTTATCCACTAAGGTTTAAGAATCCAGTCAGTTTTGGAAAACCTTGCCCGTTGGTGAGTCACGTCGTCGACAAAGCTCTTTATGACATGAGAGCTAGCACAACTTCGAAGCCATGGTGGGCCGAGGAAGAGAAGATAGAAGAAGATCCCGTTGTGCTTGACAAGCCCCAATGTCCCAATCTTATCACAGACACAACGGAGGAAAAAGCACCTAGTTATTCAACATTCTCAATTGGCCATTTATCTAAACAGAGCAAACAAGGTGACTTTAATTTAATAGCTATCACTATGGGGAACCTACCAAAAGCTACATTGCTCCTGATGGATGGAGGGTTCCTTAATTATCGAAGAGGAATTGGATAGCATTGACAAAAAGAAGTCCGGCTGAACGACTATAAACTAAGGGCTCGATGGGAGGCACCCCATCCAATCTTTCTCCCTCCTTGTTTAATTCTTATTTACATTTCCAATTACTTATTTTTCTATGTTTAATTCTTCATACTTTCTATATTTAGTAGATGTTTGATAGTTGTAAGTTTTAATAATAGTTTGATTGTTTCTCATCTCAGGTTCAATCTAATTGCTATAAGCATTTAGGATCAAATAAAAGTTAAAAAAATTGAAGTTGTCAAGGTACAGGGTAGCGCGACAGCGCCCAACTACAAGCCAAACACAATGCGGCCGTGCCATCTCTCAGTCATAGAAATCAAACACCGCTCAATGTTTAGAATTCTAACTCAAGCATTCAGACAGTTAGAAGTCCACACTCAGTTTCCAACTTTAGATTATCTCAAACTTATCCATCGCCTGATATACCATCGGATCATGAGGAGGTGAACGGAGATGACATTGCCACTTAAGGGAGTATTCTTTCGCTTTTAATTACAATTAGGGCATTGTTCATTTTAAATTTGGGAGGATTGTTCTTATTGTTTAGGATTGCATATTTAGTATAATCATTTTGATTGCATATAATTAGTATTATTGTTTTAGTTTAGTGTTTATTGCATATGTTAGCATGTTATTTAGTTCATCTTAAAAAAATTATTTTAAATGCATTTAGTGTAGATAGATTATATTGCATGAACCCATGTTTTCAGTTGGTTTGAAATTCTTTTGGCCTATGATGAGATTGGAATTACATGATTTTTAAATAGTTTTGATATCTTAGGCCTGGTTGTATTGTCATAACATGATGTAAATCTTTATCTGTTTGAATCTAATGTAACCGAAATGCATTTTAGAGTAACCATTATGATTTGCACAGTGTGAATGGTCACGTAATTGTCTTCTAGTGGGAAATGTGTGTTTTAATGAAAGAGATTTAGTAAACAGCTAGTAATGACTAGGATTACGCAAAAGCTTAAGTTTTGGGGAATTTATTGGGTATACATGCTAATATATATATATATATATATATATATAGAAAATCTAGAAAATCTAGAAAAAGAAAAATAATATTATATGAATAAACACTTTGGCTAGTTTAGTTCTGTGGCCTTTGATACTTGAGTAAGTACACCCTAGGGGATGTCTCTGCACCAAGAGCCCTAAAGCCTGACGATTTGGGAGTTGTTGGTTGAAAGGTCGCGAATGGGTATCACTGAAAAGCCTAAGAGGACTAGACATTGCACAGTCAGGTGTAAAAGTGGGAAAGTGAGAATATTGCCCCCGTGAGTGAATAAAAACAGAATAAACCCCTTGTTGACTCTTAAGCTTAGTTATTGCGTAGTTTTGTTAGTACTTAATTTGTTTACTACTTTTCTTGAGTTAAAACTGTATTTTCCCTGTAAGAAGCATATTATGTGAATTATTTGTTCTGTAGCAAGTTTAATGGTTGGTAAGCACACACACACACTACATCAGCGATGACAAGTTTTGATTTGCAAAATAATATGCATTATGGTCTTGTTCTTAGTTGGATTCTCTGTTTGAAAATTCTGTAGTTTCTCTAAGGCAATTCTTGTGAATTTCAATCTGGCTGATATTTGGATTCGTTAGCATGTTAGATTAGATGGCATTTTGTTTAGTTTATTAGATTGCATTATGTTGTGTTGCTTGGGGACAAGCAACGGTTTAAGTTTGGGGGTATTTGATAAGTAGTTTTTATACCTACTTATTCGGTATCTATTACTTGAATTAGTTGCTTAAACCTATGTTTCGTAGTTACTTTGCATGCATTTTGTGTTCATTTTGTAGATTTTATGCTTGGGAACTGTGTGAGCAACTATTGGTATGAAAAAGAAAGGAAAAGCAATCCAGACATCATTAGGACTTTTATGTTCTTGGCTTGGAATTTGGATTATATTGTAGAGCTTCTTCTTAGCTTTTCAGAACATCTTGAATCATTCCAATCGAAGTTCGGATCCAAGAGTTATGACCTTTGTACCAACAGACTTTGAACTTCAATGTTTTGGGTGGCCATTTGCACAACAGTCACTTCCAACCAAATTTTGACCTTTACTTTTCCATTATTTCTCAATTCTCAAAGAATAAAAGTTGTAGAATTCGTCGATATCTTCGATTTAATAGGTGTAGGGCCCCATAACTCCTCTTGGATCAAACGTTATGGCTGTTTTACCAGAGGACACTGAAGTAGAAAATCTATTACGTGGGCGCGCCAATTTCTAGTTCATTTGGAGCATGGCCATGCTGTTCCTTGGTCCAAGAAAATCTTATCTGCTACTTGAGCGCGGGCGTGCCCAACTCCAGGCTATTTTTAGCACGGCCGTGCCACTTCGGAAGTGAACCAGAGTTAATTTTTTCATTAAATCGTGCAATTGGAGCGTAACTTGGGCAAGGAGTCAATTAGGGCTTATATATAGAAGACATATCAGTATGTAAAGAGGGTATTCCACCCTTGGGGTTCATTTTGATTACATATGCTCTTTTCTTTTCGTTAATTTCCTTATTAGTTTAGATTAGATTAGAACCCTATATTAGCTAAGATATGGGGATTAAAGCAATTTAAGATCCTTAAAAGTTCAGAAGTGAAACAAGAGAAGAAACTCAGATTTGCTATTCTTAATCCCTAATTCTCTTTACTTCTATTTGTATCTTTCAATGTATAATCAATTGTGAATCATTGATTCTAGTTCAATTATGAATTAAACTCTATTTTGAGATTACTATGGATCTTGTTGTGTAGTTTAATTTAATATACTTCCTTGTTAGTCTTATTAATTGTTATTGGATTGTCTATTATGATTTGTGTTAAATTGCTTAATTACCTAGATATCAATTACCGTGATAATCCATATAAAATTGAGAGACGGATTAGGGTTTAGATCTGATTATAGTAGCGTGTGTTTGAGATTTTTGTATGGCGATGGAATTCATGATTCGTGCCTAGGATAGAGATATACTTATGCATCGCATATAGTCAATTGAGAACTTGAGCTTCAACCCTCTTTAATTGTAATTCATATAGAGGTATAATAGGTTAGTTAATTAGGGTGTTCACATTCAATCTATCATATGTGGAGTTAGTGTGATATGGGTATGGTACGTCGAGAGATGACTATATTTTACTTTCGTGTTCTCAACTAACAATCCAGTATAATTAATTTGTCTTAATAGGAAGTGTGTCGATTTAAATGATTCAATAGGTGAAATTGTAATCTCAAGTTTTCATTATCTAGTCTCATTCTAGGGGTAATTAGTATTAGTTAATTACATAGTTTAAATATAAAATATTAAATCAGTTGTTTAAATAAAATTGAATTGGTTACGGGTTAGTGCTTGGAAAGCTTTATTAATTTCATATAGATTATCACGGTAATTGATAGCTAGGCAATTAAGCTTTATTAGTAATTCCTCGTGGGAACGATACTCTACTTACTCTTTATTACTTGTTGACCGTGTATACTTGCATGCACATACTGATCGGGATTACGACCAACACCCGTCGAGGATAATCAGTCCTGAGTGCATGAAAGGCGAGGAAAGGATCGGGTAGAGCACAGCCAAGATCAGCGTCAGTTCATCTTGAAGAAGAAGATGCAGCAAAACAAGACACCATGGACCCTACGCCTTCAGCAAGAAGAGTTGGAAAAATAGATGGCCAAAATGGACGAAGAGCAAGAGGCTTTATCAAGGAAGCCTAGACATCGGAGTCGTTGCAAGACACCTTAACTAGACGATTCGGGTAGAAACAGAAGCAGGCCTAGGAGTCACTCTTAGGAAGGAAGGAGCAGATGAAGGAGTCATTCCCTAGATAGAAAATCTGAGTATCAGGGCAAATCGGGACAGAGGAGGAGGGTCGCGTCTCTTGAATACGAGAGGGACGGGCCTAGGTCGTCCCCTCGCAAAGAGGAATCCGACCCCTTTACAAGAAGGGTTACAGAATTGGAAAAGCTACTGGCAACAAAAAATTAGGTGGGAACGCCATCGAGCTGCCCCAGTTCACCGTTCACGCTCGAGATTAATCGGTTTACAGCCAATCCGAATAAGAAGATGCCCCCGATGGACACTTATGATGGATTAGGAGATCCCTATGACTATTCTGATGGGTATGACAGACTTACAACTTATTATGGGCATTCAGATGCCGCCAAGTGTCATATGTTCGCTATGACTTTGAAGAAGAGTGCCCAAGAATGGATGGGGACCTTGGCATCGGGTTCGTTCGGCTCATGGAGCGATCTTCGAGAGAAGTTCCATGCTCGGTTTGGGAGCAACAAAAGGAGAGGAAAAATAACTGCCTCTCTCATGCAGGTGATGTGACTCCCCCAAAATAGGTCCACACAACCCATTCTGAATTGCCAAATACATGGTATATAAACCAAATACAAACTTCATTAATACAACTGTCGTGCAAAATACGACAACATATATGCTGAGAGTTTTAATACAAATATTGTCTTGTAGACAATATCCAAACTTAAATAAAGTCCTCATTACAATTATTGTTACATTATTTTACAAAACAGTGAGGACGACTATAATAACCAACTTGGACCATCACTTCACTCCCCGACTAGTCCCAGCTACATTCTCGCCTCCTGAGAAGAACAATGGAACCAAAAGGAAATGGGTGAGCTCAACTAGCCCAGTAAAGAATATTATGACTAAGATAATATAGAACAAATTATCCTTAGTCCTCAACAGAAAAAAGTCTGATATAATACAATAGACAACAAGTTTTAAAATACAACTGCAGCGGAAACAACAATCCATTAAAAGAGTCAAGTAGAGCATGATATCTACTATCTTCTATGATTTAAAAGTCTATCATCAATATTTTATCCCTGTAACATCATTCAATAAATATTTTAAATCAACAAATTATCCATACACTACGAGCCAAGGATATTCGTTAGTATCACCAGTGGTCATGTTCAGGCCAAACACCTGTCCATCTATGCACTACGGCCAAAGAGGACTTTCACCATAAACCTTATCTGTAACATTAAATGTTATGATTATACCAATACACAATTCCTAGTCATAATCATACCAATCAACAGTCCATCTTTGCACTACGGGCCAAAGATGACTTTCGGCACAATATTAGCATGATGATGATGATAATGATATAAAGATTCAATCAAGTGAGATAAAGGATAAATATTGGATATTTATAATTCAATTTATCCAGAGTTTAAAACTGTCCAAATTGTCAACATGATAACTATTTGTGAAATAAAATTCAAGAATGATATTCATGTATTAAAAATAATTTGGACAGAAAAGAAAATTAAATTCTGTTGTGAATAATGCTCATATATAGTACTGTATGTATGAATAGTATCGTATGTATGAATAGTACCATATGAATAGTATCGAGACATGAAAAGTTTAAAATTTAATAAGAAAGGTCAGACCAATATTCCAGTAAAACACTAGTACAAAGTAGTAAATAGACAACACTTAAACCACAACGTTTTTATAAAAAATGTTGTGGTATTTTTTTCACAACATTTTTTAACAAAACGTTATAGATATATATGAAAAAACATTATCTATTTAAAAGAGCATTTTTTAATTTTAAGTAGATAACGTTTTTTTTAAAAAAACGTTATCTATGTCAAAAACACAGAGGTTAAAAACTTTTTAATAAATTACAATATCAACTATTTCTTTTAAAACATTAAAATTTCATACGATGATGGCTCTCCCTAGTATTTTCGCTCTCCCTTCTCTCCACTTTTTTCCTAGATGATCATCCATCTTTTTCGTTTTTTTCCTTCTTCTGCTTATGATTCTTCTCTCCTTTTCCTCACATCCATTTCTCTGGTCTCAGTTTATATGGTGAGCCCCTCTCTCCTCTCGGAGGGGTTACCCTATTCTTTTATTCCTCTTGTTGGTATGACATTTATTGGGTTTTCTAACCCCTCGGATTCGACTATTCCCCTTAATGGTTTGGGCGAATCTATGGTTGGGATGACGGAATCTGATGTTTTGGATGCAAATGTTAGGGGTTACTTGGATGATTCTAACTTTGAAGGGCTTCCGAGTTTGAAAGTAAAGATTTGGTTATAATACCAAATAAGAGGTATGATATGTTCTCTTGCTTAGTTTATAGAAATTTGATAATTAATGTTTATTATTATTATGAAATGTTATTGTGGGAGGTTGTATTGATGGATTCTGAAGATATACGGAGGGATTTTATAGAGTTTGGATGTTCACATGTTTGAATTTACATGAAATCTGAGCTTTATAAACATGCATATCACGTGTTTGTTAAAATTCCTAAATAAGGCTATTTTACTAAAACATGAGAATTAAGTGGTGATTTTGGTAAAATAGTACGCAAACATGAATTATAAGATAATTCAAGTGTAATTTACATAATTAAATCAACCATAAAGAGTAGAAGAGGAGAAGAGGAGAAGATGAGAAGAGTTACTTAAAAGCCTTACTTTTGTTTTACTTAATTATGTACATGTTTGTGCAAAAAGTTCTTTATGAGATATATATTTTAAAAGTCTTGTCTTTAATATCTCTACCCCTTTATTTGAAACATTGAATTAGGTAATTCAAAACCGATATTGTTATTACTTGTGCATTTAATTATTCCTATGTTGCAGCTAGGCATCAGTCCTCTAACAAATAATTCTACTGCACTAGATCCATGGAATGAGTTGGCTTTTCGTCTCACCTATTTTTTCTCAAATGAGGTATGTATCATTCTTCAAATAAGCTATACTAAATTATTTAGGAAATCATGCTGATACAAACCATGAAAAAGACAAGACAGAAAAAAATGGTATAGCTAGTTTTTTGTGAAATTTGATTTTTTCTTGTATTGTAGATGAGTTTTGTTCGTTTTCAATTTTTTTTAGTTGACACTACTTGATCTATTGTCTAGTTAGGCTGTAAGGGGCCACGCTGATGTGTTTACTTTCCTCACTACTGTTCAGCCTATTCAGCCGCTAACTAGTCACTTCAAAGCATCTTTCCCAAGAGAGGGTCACCTCTATGGTTCTGTTCCTATTTCTGTGATTTCTGTCTTTGATAAAAAGCTTATTAATTTATGTAAAGACTCCTGAAGTTGAGTTAAAACCATGGTTGGTGATGCCACTCGTTCTGAAGGCTGCTGTAAGTTTAACAAGTTTTCATTTTACAGCGGTTTCTTAATAGGTCACCCAGTTGAAAATTTACTTATTGCTTTAACAGATGGTGTAGCCCATGCCGTGGATTCTAGTGAACTTGCATTCAAGTTAGCCGCAATATATGCCTTTAGACATGTATTCTTGAATCCAAGTGAAAGATTCTCTGTTATATAATGTTCTTTTCTCTTAGGCTTTCCTCCTTTTTGGGGGTTTGGGGAGACAGGAGTAATCTTTCTCCTCTTGGTTCTCTTCTATGGCACGGATTTTTATATTTTCAACTTCATGAAACAGTGTTACGCCGCTGCAAGACCTGTTATACTGGAACCTGTAATGTTGGTTGAATTGAAAATACCTACAGAATATTAGGGCTCCGTTACTGGTGATATCAATAAGTGAGTACATTTGTCTCTTCTTTTTACATACTATCACATGGACATGTTGATCGTTTCCACTGGAAGTGCCTACTTACCGTATCTATCATATGGCAGGAGAAAAGGTCTCATTGTTGGGAATGACCAGAATGGAGACGACTCTGTAATTACTGCCCATGTATGTAAACTTTCTTCCATTTTAATGTTGCGCTGCTCCGCTAGACATGTTATCATCCTTCTCCAACATAGTGAATAAATATGAATAAGTGCAGAATCTTTTACTTGAATGGGCATTTTCTTATCAATATTATGTTTATCTTGATTATATTGAGGGTGTGTTTCTGAAATTGGCTTTAAACACGAGTATATTAATCCATTAACAGGAATGGCAGGGTGAGTGAAAATAAGCTTCCAAACACACTGTCGATATGTTAATCCATTGACATCTACGGACTACAGAGTATTATAGATATCAAATTTATGATAATGTTCAGTATTATGTAAAACTTTTCTACACTAGTACAAAGTAGTAAATAGACATCACTTAAACTTTTCTACACTAGTGCAATATAATGTATGGCTTGTGTTCTTTGTTTCTAAATTCTGCTAAGTTCTTGGAAATTTTACTCTGAATTAGAATTGGTTACAAACATTAGATCACATAGTGGTAAACCACATACTGAGGAGAGCTCAGTTTAAGTAACTCTCCGCAAGACATGTATGTGTTATATGACAACCAAATCATGTTTCTCCCCCTCCCCCTTCTTATATCATTTTAAGCTCGGGCCAAATGACATTCAAATCCAACTGCTTGTGACCACTTTACTCCATATTATATTTACCCAGTCCTATTATTTATCTGATGAAAATAGTCTCAAGGATTGATTGGTGCAATAAACCAACTATCTCTCGAGTGTTAGACTGCAGGTATTTAATTTGAAGCTAGTTGCTTTGTGCAAAATATTTTAAAGGTCCAGCGATTCGATCATCCTCCATCACCTCACCTTAGGAAGCTATATTGCCTGGACGACAATTATATTGAAAAAATCTTTGTTTGTTATTTATTAAATTTATTTTTCATGATTTTTGAGGTTTTTGTTGCAGGCACATTTAGCCTATGGAATTTCAAATTATGTCAAAAGTACTTCAATTTTGAAGGTAATAAATCATTCCTAACCTTTTCTCTTCATCCATTCTTTAACTGAGTACTTGATTCAGCAAATGTTAATTTTAAATTTCATAATTTCTTGTTTTAGGCAGCTTTTAATGTTGGTGGGCATTGCACAAATGCTGATATCATACAAAGCTCCATCTTAGGAATTAGATCTCACTATACAGCATTGGTATGTCCTATGATAGTTATTTGCTATTTGAAACATTCAAGAGCAATATATTCATAACTACTCCTGAATGATTGTAATATAGAAATGTAGCTTAGGAATAAAAAAAAATCAGTGATTGCGCATGGTAAGTAAAGAATCAATGTAATTAATTGCATGTGTCCAGAGGCTGCCACGAAGTTTATAATTTCCCTCATTCAAGCTTTGGTGATTAACAATTCAAAAGTCATATCAGAACTACACCATCTTGGGTTTGGATATGATTTTTGGCAAAGCAATAGGTAACATCTAGATTGTTTATTGAGTTGATTATGATCATGCATAAATTCTTCATCATTACTTATCCAAGAAAATGATGTGCCTTAATTTCACTAGTCATATTCTATACAGAATTATACCTGAAGCTATATTTGAGATGGTTGTTGCTGGAAGTGAAATGCCATAGTGGTTCAAGCTGATGAGAAGATTAGTTTTCAGTGGTACAGGGATCACAACTCAAGGTTTATGGGACGTATTCAATATTGATTTCAATGCATGCATTGTTGTATACTGTTTCATTGTATGCAGATTTTAGTACAATGTTTCAGTCTTTCTTTGATGATCAAGTAATCATGCTATGGTATGACACGGTTAATGGCAGTTGATAGTAAGATGCGAATCTTCATCCATTTGTTGACATGGTATATATAAATTCAGTGTCATACCATATAAGTTAAATAAATAAGGCAATTCTATGAATTAGTTATGTGACATATTTTCTGAAACTGTGTGATCAAGAAAATTATGTTTAGTTAAACTCATGTTGCAGCTTTCCGTGCTACAAAAGAAGTTGCAACTAGAAAAAGAGAAACTAGAGATGAAGCTGAATTGTATACTTGGTTCTCAAGTCAGTAACCAATAATCATTCATTAATTCAACTGTGTTGCATAAATAAATTTGTCCATGCTAGCTATATAACATGATATTGTTATTGTAAGACCCCAACTTATTATAAATAAAATTAAATTTCCTCTAATTATTATTTTGAATAATAGGGTGTTAATTTGATATAATGCTTTGGTTATGGGTGAAATGTGAAAATTTTACAAAATAAACAAGTGGTTATAAAATATTCATTTTGTCGAAGAATATTCGTTTGGTCGTGGAATATTATTGCTGTCGCAAAATATTCGTACAATGACGCATTCATTTGTGGGCCCCATAACGGAAAACGGTCAGATGAAGAAAACGACAAGTTTGAGTTTTTATAAATAACGGCGTAGTAGTTACCGTTAACACTGTTAGAATACCCGGTGGTTAAAATACAGTAATGCGTGTGGGTGCACAGTAGCATACGGTATTGCATAGTATTGTTGAATTATTGATCCTTACATAAGAAGCTCAATAATTGTTACAGTAATTACTGTTCAATATTTTATTTTATTGATTCAATAATTGTTGCGTTGATATTTTATATTATTGTTGTTCCAATAATTGTCACTGCACAGTATTTTCCATTATCAGATCAATAATTCATATTATTTGAATAATATTATTAGATAGCATTATTGGCAATGTCTAGAAAGTTCTGTCTAAGGAGAGGTTTGGTCACCTAATTGAGCGCCAGTAAGGAGAAATCCTTATTGGAAAGCCCCCTCTTTCCTGGGAACGACCTGGTTGTCATAATTGTGATTCTGTAATATTATTTGTGAATAATTAATTATTAATTTATATGATAAGGAATTATTTATTTGATGTGGATATAAATGATGGATTTATTTATGTAGTTATAAATGAAGGAATTAGTGTTGAGGGGTTTTATCAGTATTTTGTCGGAATGGATGTTTTAAAAATCAAAATAGTGTTCTTAAAGCTCTATTGCGTGAGTTATAATTTTAAACCGACCGTTAGATCGTTGTGATTTTTGGATATGTTATACATATATAAGTGGAGTATATGTCCACAAATTTTAAACCGTTAAAAAGTAACACATGATTTGTTATGAATTTTAAGAGGTGACTGATTTAGAAATCGTTGAAGTTTCTAAATTTATCATTTTGGTGGAAAATTCTAGAATTGGTGGGCCCCACTTTGGATATGTTATACATATATAAGTGGATTATATGTCCACAAATTTTGAACCGTTAAAAATTAACGCATGATTTGTTATGAATTTTAAGAGGTGACCGATTCAGAAATCATTGAAGTTTCTAAATTTATCATTTTGGTGAAAAATTTTAGAATTGGTGGACCCCACTTTTAGTTGGTGAGAAATGTGCTCAAATTTTATTTCAAATGTAGTGGGTGGCAATAGTAGCAGGTAAAGCCATCAGGTTACAGGTCAGGTCTGCTTCGGCGTGCTAGTATTTTCCTATAAATAGGGTGCTGAGTTAGAATTGAAAATCACATCAGAAACATAAGATTTCTCTCTTTCTCTCTCTATATTATCAAGCGTATTTTGTGAGTATTTAGATACTTTGAGAGTTGCTATTCAAAAGAAATTTGATTCAGCATCATATCCGACATTTCATACTTAATTACTATTTCTTTGAGGTAAGGGATGTTATTTTTTTCGTAAATGATATTATTTCTTTTAATATCATTATGCGGAAATATTGGTCTGAACTTTTTATCAAATTTGGAACTTTTTGTGTCGGGATTACTATTCACGTATACGGTACTATTCACGTATACGACACTATTCATGAATACGACATTATTCACCAAAAAATGAAATTTTCTCTTCTTTGTCCCAGATGTCTATTATGGTTACTATCTTTGATTGTATCCATGTTTTGATCGTCATTCTTGAATTTTTCTCTGTTATGTTTTATTATGGAGTATTTTTAAACTTGAATTATCTAAAGTACGAATCTCTAAACTTTGTCCTTTTATCGTACGAGATTCGTTCTCTAAAATATTTTTCATCATCCTCAGTCATTAATGGTGATACTTGATGAATATCTTTGGCCTGTAGTGCAAAGATGAAGGATTACCTGATTAATATCTTTGGCCCGTAGTGCAAAGATGAAAAGGTATTGAGATGAACATGACCAACTGGTGATACAAATGAATATCTTTGGCCCGCAGTGCAAAGATGAATATTTGATTCAAGATGTATATTGATTGATGTTACAGGGATAAAATATTGATGATGGACTTTTAAATTTATAGATGATAGTAGATTTCATTCTCTACTTAACTCTTCTAATGAATTATTATTTTCACTGCAGTTGTTGATCTAAAACTTGTTGTCTATTATATTCTATTAGATTTTTTCCTGTTGAAAACTATTGATAATTTGTTGTATATTATCTTAGTCATAATATTCTTTACTGGGCTAGTTGAGCTCACCCTTTTCCTTTTTGTTCCATTTTTCTTCTCAGGAGGTGAGAATATAGCACGAACTAGCCGGGGTATGGAGTGATGGTTCTAGAAAGTTGTTTTAGCAGTCCTCACTATTTTTATAAAATAGTATATCAATAATTGTAATGAGGACTCCTTTTGAGTTTTAATACTGTCTATTAGACAATATTTATATTTAAACTCACAGTTTATGTGTTGTCATATTTTGCATGACAATTGTAGTATTGAAGTTGTATTTATTTCTGTACCATATATTTGGCAACTCAGAATAGGTGATGTATACCTATTTTGGGGCGTCATAGTTGGTATCAGAGCTTAGGGATATGGTCTGTGACGGAGATCGGGGAATAAAACTAGGAGGGGAGAGACGAGTAAATCCTTCGCTAGTATGTCCCACCTAAGCTTATTGAAAATAGTATGCACACAAGCCAATCATGCTTGATGATAAAGCATATACTTTGTAACAATCTTATTCATTTATTAATAAAAAGTATTAATTTATTAAAGGTTTTTAATTATCTACATGATGTTGTTTTATAATACGTGATAAACCCATAGTTTTAAGTAATACTTTTAGAAAAATGATGATGATCATTCTAATGAGATTTAAATTCTTTGAAAGCTTAAAACTAAAATAGTTCCCAATCGTTGGATTACTAAATTGGGAATTAGTGAATCCAGATAGATTGGTACATACGTTGCTTGCTCATTGGATGAGGATGATTGATCTCATGATCATTTGTGTGGAGACACTAAAACAAGTATGTAGGTGCTTATTAGAGAATAAGTTCACTGAACGTGGCTCGCTAAGGAATACCTAATGGAGTTTTACTTGTCTGTCAATAGAAATTCCTGTAGTGATAGTAGTACAAGTGATCCTTGGACTTGAGATCATCATAGTATCTTGTGTATGATGAGTTATACTTTGACTTATTCCTTAAGACCCTTAGGGTATATCAAAGGGTATGTTTGGGTATAATAAGTTGTACATGAAGATAACGTATGATCAATAAAGAATCTATCGCTTCTAGTAAAAGAAGAGAAATATTCTATGTGATTCGATAAATGACAACCCAGAAGTCCTTGGCGAAGGCAGAATGAAATTAGAAAAGAGTTTCTAATTTGAATTATTTGGAGTTGTGCATTTAAGAGTCGAAATACATATAATTAAATAAAATAAGACTTGACAGTAAATTCTATGTCTTATATTTAATTGGGATATTGTATGGTGGAAGGATTGAATTATACGGTAACTATTTACTCAAAGGTTCTTTTATGATTAATGTTAAAATTTATATTATTTGGAAAGTCGTTAATCGCTAGGGAGGCTTATCCCTATTGTAGAATAAATATTATTTATTTAAATAAATTAATTGATTACTTTATTTTTTTTAAATAAGATTAGAATTGTTCTAATTAATTTATTCATAGCCGGTTTAATATGGAGAAATTAAAGGGTCACACCATAAAAGGAAGAATAATTATTTAAGAAGTTAATGGCATAATCGTAATAATAAGTTAAGTATATTTAATTTAATCTATGGTGATAGAATAAATTAAATAACTTAATATTTATTATTTAATATTTTGGAAATATTAAATATAAATTAATAAGAGGAGTCTTATTATTATTATTACTATTATTATTATTATTTAATTCCTAAAAGAGTTTGAAAATTAATTAATAAAAGTACTCTCATATATTCCTAATAAGATTAGGATGTTAAATTAATTAAAAAAATTAATTAATTAATCCTAATAAGATTAGGAGCCTAATTAATTAAAGAAATTTAATTAATTAAAATAAAACTCAATTCCTTAATTTTTAAGGAGGGTTGCCCACATCTATAAATAAGAGGAGTCTTATTATGGGTGGGTGGTAGTTGTTGTTGACTTTTTCACAACATACGTAATTCTAATAGTTGGAGAGTACGCTCCTTTTCTATGTGAAATAGAAAAACAAGGGTTTTGCCAAACACCCATCTTCTTAAATCTTTATTTTTTCTTGGTGGATCACCTCTAGAGGCCAAACACTTGGGTGGCTAACGTTGATCAAAGGAAGGAACCAAACCCGGTGGATTCAAGTTGAACGCGAAAAGGATTGGAGGTGAACTTGTACCTGAGGAAGCTCGAATATTCAAAGGTATGATTCTTGTTCTTCATATCTTTTCGTTTAATTAATAATTGTGCATAAAGGATGATCCGGGTATATGGTTTGTAAAATTTTAAACTCTGATTTTTACACGTTTCAGCTTATTTTGTGCAATTTGATTGCGTTCATGAATATTACAAATCTAACAGTGGCATCAGAGCCAAACTTTTATGCAAATTATTAATTGTTTAATTTAATATGTATATTGATATGTGTTTAGAACAATTTTATTAGGCATTATTTGTTATATAAAATTTATTTTAAAAAAAAAATCGTAAAAGCCGTGATCTTATTCACCCTTTCGCGAAGTTGCGTGACATGCGTTTGTCTATTCCTGACTTTTGGCCATATTGCGGATATCATAAATGAAGGCTAGCAGGATGTTAACATATATATATATATATATATATATATATATATATATATATATATATATATATATATATATATATATAATATGTTAACAGAAATTTAATATTTCAAGGAGATTCACGCTCAAAGATTTTTTTTTTCCGATAAGATTGAATCACGGATGGTCTATATATATATATATATATATATATATATATATATATATATATTCTTAATAATTTTATAATTAAAATAAAATTTTTTTAATCATAAAATAAAAAGTTTATTTTAATTTTAAAATAAAAGTTTTATTTTTATTTTAAAATTAGATTTCATGCTAACTAATTAGAGTTGGAATTAGATTCCTTGATAACTAATTGGAGTTGAAATTGGATTCCATGTTTTCTTAAATAAAGGAGTTTATTTAGATATGAAATAAGATTTTATATTATTCAAAAAATAAAGGAGTTTATTTCTGAATAGGAAATGGAATCCGTGTTTCCTTAAATAAAAGAGTTTATTTAGATATGAAATAAGATTTCATATTATTCAAAATAAAAGAGTTTATTTGTGAATAGGAAAGAGAATCCGTGTTTCCTTATATAAAGGAGTTTTTTTTACTTGGAATTAGATTTCATAATTAATTAAAATAAAGGAGTTTATTTTGATTAAAGATTTTGATTAAAATAAAAAAGTTTATTTTATTCAAAATTGGAAAAATTAAAATAAAATAGTTTTATTTTGATTTAAATTTGGATTAAAATAAAGGAGTTTATTTTGATTCAAAATTAGATTTTATACTAACTAAATTTGCCCATTAAATGATATCAATATATATATTGAATGTTTATTATTCATGAGATGAATATTATTTATTGATGCATATGGTGATGTGTATGATAATAAATGGGATTGATTATGGACTATTGACTAATGTGATTGAATTTTATTTTAGTTGAATACATGAATGTATGAGTTTTATTAAATGGGGTCTGCGTACCTCGTCTTCTCTAATTTTTTTTTCTTAATGTAAATTTTAACTCCATCCTATGTACTTCCCTTTGACTGCTGATCAAGGTTTCTATTTATTTTAAATAGTTTTGTAATAAGAATAGTTAAAATTAATTTTGAAGAATTGGAGATCAATGAGCAAGGAGCGTTTGAAGACCCGTTTATAATGGAGCCCGGGTTTAAATGTAATAGATATATTTAAATATTAATTCTTACACCCATAGGGTTTGACCTTTTGGTTCACTTGGTAGCTCTAGTGAACCAAACTAGAATAAAAGTCCATAATCAATTCAGGTAGAATATAGTATTCTATATGTGCATGCTTATACTCTATATATATATATATATATATATATATATATATATATATATATATATATATATATATATATATATATATATATATATATATATATTATATTATGCAAACATGTTTCACATGTTAATTAATATGACGCGTATTTTTTATATATGTGCATGCGCGCTAAACAAGATGAGACAAATTAATAACAAACCCCTCAAATATTTTATATTAAGTCCTAAGCGTTCAAAGATATTTGGAATATCTAACGTCGCCTTCTAGCATGATAAAATTAATAGAGTATTAAATATTTAATATGAGTTTGTTGTGTCACCACAAGGCAAGTATTAAGTATTTAAGATGTTAATTTATAACATTTGATGCTTATAAAGAAAATTGAACAATATTGTTTTGTTGTGTCACCACAAGGACAATATTTTTCTTTTTTGAATATATAGAGTGCTAGGTTGGACTTAAATTGGATCATTTTAGTTCGGATGTGCATACACTTGACCATTATGATCTAAGAGGCAAAATTCAAGGAGTTGCATAGTTGATGTAATTGACAAGAGTTGTCTACCTATTTATTTATATATAGTTTGTTGTGTCACCACAAGGCTATATACATTTGAAATGAGATCCTTATTCTCACTTGTATATCTTTAATTAGATATTGTCGAACTATATAAATTGAGGGTAATATAGTTTGATGAAAATAGTGGGAGATACCAATTTAAAACAAGACCTAATTTATTTTGATAATTAATAAAAGAATGTATGCTAAAATATTATTAATTACAAATTCATTTACAGAATTTTACAATGTCTAAATTACTATCACTGTGAAGCATATTAGATGCTATTTAACCGGACCAAATTAAACGGATTGGTTAAAGAATTTGAGAATAGTTCTCATGGCTGAAACGCTATCTTATGTCCTTAATATGCCTATCCCTGCAATGGTTACAGACAATGTCTCTGAGGAAGAGATTGCTACTTTTAGAAAGTGACAAGATGATACACAGTTGGCTCAATGCATCATGCTCACATCCATGAGTAACGAGCTTCAACGTCAGCATGAAACTATAGATGCTCCTATTATATTCCTGCACATCAAGAAGTTGATGGTGAGGAAAGCAGGATTGATAGATATCAGATATCTAAGGAGTTCTTCCGATCTAGAATGACCGATGACACTACAGTACAGATAAAAGTCCTTAACATAATCAATTTTGATTGATCAATTAGGACAACAAGTTTTGTCATGGATGAAGAGTTGAGCCAAGATTTGATCTTGCACTCACTCCCGGACTCCTTTCACAATTGTTGTGAATTTTTCATACGAACAAGCTAGATATCAGCCTCGCTGATTTGCTTAACATGTTGAAAAATGTTGAGAGTCACTTTCCAACCAAGAAAGACCAAGTCTTACTGGTAGGGGCCAAATGATCTTCTGAAAAGAAGAACGATTCAAAGAAGGTAAATAAAAAGACAAAAACAAGGATAATAAGAACAAAACTGATACGGATAGCAAAGTAGCTTACTTCCACTGCAATAAGCCAGGACACTGGAAAAGAAACTGCGAGAAGCATCTTGTAGAGGCTAACCAAAAAGGCTTAGTGAAGTTTCGGTTATAAATATAAATTTGTTCATGATTTAAAATAAATTTTTCTTTAAGTCAAGGTTCTACTTGGGTATTGGATACCAACTTTGGTTATTATAAATATAGATTTATGAAGGGACCAAGCAGAAGTAGAAAGCTAAACAAAGATAAGTAATCCTATGTGTGAGAAATGAAGCAAAGGTTGCTACAACAGCCATAGGAACTTATAGTTTAGTAATGCCTACGGGAAAATCTATTAAATCAATAAGTTGTTATTATATTCCAGTTTGCTTTAGAAACATTATTTCATTTTATTGTTGGACAATGGAATCTTTGGTATTATAATTAAGAACAATTGTTGTTCTATTTAAAATAATAATTTTTTGTATAGAACTGAAATATTACTTAATGGATTTTGTATACTTGACTTACGTGAAAATAATTTTACAAATTGAACAAACTAGTATAATGAAAAGTAGATGATCATTCAAGAGTTGAATGTGTGTATTTGCTAAAATACAAGTGTGAATTATTTAAAAGGTTCAAAGAATTCAGAAGTGAAATAAATTGGCAAAGTATTAAGATTCTTTGATTAAATCAAGGAATAAATACTTGTGCAATAAGTTTCTAGATCATCTCATATGTTTTTTTCATAATGGACGCCTCCTAATACGCAATAATTGATTGATGTATCTGAAAGAAAAAATCGTACCTTGTTAGACATGGTGCGGTCCATAATGATTTTACCATCATTCCAGTATCCCTCTAGGGTCATGCCCTAGAAATGGCTGCATATCTACGAAAAAGGTAACCTCAAAATATGGGCCCAAGACTCCATAAAAGTTATGGACATGGAGGATTCCTAATCTTAAATATGTTAAGATAAAGGGTTGTCCAACTTATGTGAAAAGGTTTCAAAGGATAAGCTTGGGACAAGATTTGACAAGTACAGATTTGTGGGACATCCTAAAGAAAGTTTAGGGTATATGTTCTATAATCCTATTTAGCAAAAGGTATTTGTTGCGAAACACGCTACCTTCTATGATAAAGGTGTTTATCATTGAAAGGACTAGTGGGAGGATAATAGATCTTGAAGAGTTCAAGAACCACAAAACACTATAAGTTAAATAAGAGGAACCTGTAGATAGACCTATTTTTCCACAACCGAATCGTAAATCTGGAATATTACCGAAGATACCTGGGAGGTATGGTTTCATCATGAATGATGATAATGAGGTACATATCATAGAAGATGATGATCCAGTTACATACGACGAGGTAAGAGTTGTAGACACTCAGAGAAATAGATTGAAGCAAGCTTCTTAAAAATAGAACATTCGTTTTGATAAAATAATCAAAAGTGTTTTATTTTATCAAAAACAAGAATGAACCTAGTGTGTACAAAAGGGTCAGTGGGAGCGCCGTGAGATTTCTAATATTATATATTGATATATTATGGATAAGGAATGACATACTAATGCTACAATCAGTAAAGATAAAGTTGTCTAAATATTCCTCCATGAATGATTTGGGTGGAGTATCTTAATTGGGGATACAAATCTATATAGATAGATTTAAGAGGATGCTCGACTTAACCCAAGAAACGTATATTCATTTGATGCTAAAGTCGTTTAGCATGGCAAACTCCATGGGATGTCTCATATTGATGAGCCATGGAGTGTATCTCTCTTAATAGTCCCCATAGACTCATAAAAGAGAGATCACATGAGTAACTATCATGTATGGAATGAAATATACGAGACCTGATGTTGATCAGTCATATTTTGGAGAAGTTCACTATGAGTCAGTAAAAAACATCTTAAAGTACTTAATTGGCACTACGGATGTGATCATATTCATGGTGGGTCTAAATTAAAACTAGGGGGCTTAACAAACTCAAGTTTTTCGGACAGACCAAGACGATAGAAAATCCACTTTAAGGTAAAGCGTTACCTTAAACAGTGGTGCAGTGAATTGGAAAGGTTCTAAATAGCAAAGAGTTACTGGTTTAGTGAGAAAGACAAAGTATATAGCTATAAATGAAGCTGCAAGTTGATTGTTTGGATGAAAAGTTCATTACAAAACTAGGAATAGTTTCTAAGTCTCATCTTGGATCAAAACATGTGTTATGACACTTTCACTTGATTATAAGAATCATTGAAAGATGGGAAATCACTATAGAGATATTGAACTCTCAAGAACAACATTACATATCCATTTACTGAAGCTTATCCAATAGCAGGATAATCGTCACTTAGAGAAGAATAGTATGAGATACCATAGCGATTGACTTTAGTGCAAGTGGGAGATTGAAAGCAGTATGCACACAAGCCAATCATGTTTGATGATAAAGCATATACTTTGTAACAATCTTATTCATTTATTAATAAAAAGTATTAATTTATTAAAAGTTTTTAATTATCTACATGATGCTGTTTTATAATTTGTGATAAACCCATAGTTTTAAGTAATGCTTTTAGAATAATGATGATGATCATTCTACTGAGATCTAAATTCTTAGAAAGGTTAAAACTAAAATAGTTTCCAATCGTTGGATTGCTAAATTGGGAATTAGTGAATCCGAATAGATTGGTACATACGTTACTTGCTCATTGGATGAGGATGATTGATCTCATGATCATTTGTGTGGAGACACTAAAGCAAGTATATAGGTGCTTATTAGAGAATAAGTTCATTGAACGTGGCTCGCTAAGGAATACCTAATGGAGTTTTACTTGCCTGTCAATAGGAATTCCTGTAGTGATAGTAGTACAAGTGATCCTTGGACTTGAGATCATCATAGTATCTTGTGTATGATGAGTTATACTTTGACTTATTCCTTAAGACCCTTAGGGTATATCAAAGGGTATGCTTGGGTATAATAAGTTGTGCATGGAGATAATATATGATCAATAAAGAATCTACCGCTTCTAGTAAAAGAAGAGAAATGTCCTATGTGATTCGATAAATGACAACCCAGTAGTCCTTGGCGAAGGCAGAATGAAATTAGAAAGGAGCTTCTAATTTGCATTATTTGGAGTTGTGCATTTAAGAGTCGAAATACATATAATTAAATAAAATAAGACTTGATAGTAATTCCATGTCTTATATTTAATTGGGACATTGTATGGTGGAAGGATTAAATTGTATGGTAACTATTTACTCAAAGGTTCTTTTATGATTAATGCTGAAATCTATATTATCTGGAAAGTCGTTAATCGCTAGGGAGGCTTATCCCTATTGTTGAATAAATATTATTTATTTAAATAAATTAATTGATTAATTTATTTTTTTAAATAAGATTAGAATTGTTCTAATTGATTTATTCACAACCGGTTTAATATGGAGAACCTAAAGGGTCACACTATAAAAGGAAGAATAATTATTTAAGAAGTTAATGACATAATCGTAATAATAAGTTAAGTATATTGAATTTAATCTATGATGATAGAATAAATTAAATAACTTAATATTTATTTTTTAATATTTTGGAAATATTATATTTAAATTAATAAGAGGAGTCTTATTATTATTATTACTATTATTATTATTTAATTTCTAAAGAAGTTTGGGAATTAATTAATAAAAGTACTCTCATATTTTCCTAACAAGATTAGGAGGTTAAATTAATTAAAAGAGTTTAATTAATTATTCATAATAAGATTAGGAGCCTAATTAATTAAAAAAATTTAATTAATTAAAATAAAAGCCAATTCCGTAATTTTGAAGGAGGGTTGCCTACATCTATAAATAAGAGGAGTCTTATTATGGGTGGGTAGTTGTTGTTGTTGACTTTTTCACAACATACGTAATTCCAATAGTTGGAGAGTACGCTCCTTTTCCCTGAGAAATAGAAAAACTAGGGTTTTGCCAAACACTCATCTTCTTTAATCTTTATTCTTTCTTGGTGGATCACCTCTAGAGGAAAAACACTTGGGTGGCTAATGTTGATCAAAGGAAGGAACCAAACCCGGTGGATTCAAGTTGAACGCGAAAAGGATTGGAGGTGAACTTGTACCCGGGGAAGCTCAAATCTTCAAAGGTATGATTCTTGTTCTTCATATCTTTTCGTTTAATTAATAATTGTGCATAAAGGATGATCCGGGTATATGGTGTGTAAAATTTTAAACTCTGATTTTTACACGTTTTCGCTTATTTTGTGCAATTTGATTGCGTTCATGAATATTACAAACCTAACACTTATTTGTTGGTCGGTCATAATATAGGGATATTATGTGACATATTAATTTGTTTAATTAACCCTTATTTTATGGCAGTTTTTAAGAATGACAGCTGAGAACGTTAACAATGGAGTGTATGAGACTGTGGAACAACATTCAATCACTAACCAGGAGAACGTGCAACAGAAAGGCAATATTCCTCCTATAAATAACATGACCGAACAAACTATGAATGATGGAATGTTTAGAAGCTTTTTACAGTTCATACAAATCAGACGAGGGAGACTCGTGTACAAAATAAGGGTGGAAATGATAGCAACGCGTGGTTTGTCACAGCCAAGCAGTTTAAAGAGTTGGGACCACCAGAATTCTGGGAAAAGCCGGATCCGATTAAGGAGGAAATGTAGGTCAAGCAAATTACCAAGATATTTGATGTCTTAGGCTGCATAGAGGAACAAAAGGTTCTATTTCCCACCTTTATGTTCCGTGGTGAGGCAGATTACTGGTGGGAATTTGTGA
The DNA here is from genome assembly GCA_016801055.1 of Panax notoginseng. Classification (NCBI taxonomy): domain Eukaryota; kingdom Viridiplantae; phylum Streptophyta; class Magnoliopsida; order Apiales; family Araliaceae; genus Panax; species Panax notoginseng. The sequence goes on from CM029019.1 coordinate 90,013,622, forward strand.
AGCGTACCCAGCCTGCCGCACTCAGCATGTCTTGGGAAACGTTTTAGAAACTGTTCAATGATAAGTACTTTCCTGAAAGTATTCGTCATATGAAGGAGGTAGAGTTTATCAGACTGGAACAAAATAACATGACGGTGTCCCAGTACGAGGCGAAGTTCGTAGAGTTATCCAGGTTTGCACCTCATTTGGTAGAGAATGAAGAACGAATGACACAGATGTTTTTGAGAGGTCTAAAACCCGAGATTCAGTAATATCTTATCTCTAATAAAAAAAATTTATATTCAGATGTTGTAAATAGAGCTCAATTATTAGAGCGAGATAATGAGTATGTTCAACCGAGGGACCACAACCAGGGTCATACCGGTGATAGCAGTCACCGGAGCGATGATAACCAGCGCGGAGGAAAAAATACAGACAAAAGTGGTAACCACTCGGGTGGTAATCGTGGCCAAGATAATAGGAGAGGTGAGTCAAGTGGAAATTTCTAAAAGAGGAGATTCAACAATGATAGGAAGACATCAACAGCAGCACCAACACCAACAACAAATTCTAGGGGAGGAGAGCGACCGCCAGTTAGATGCTACATATGCGGAGAGGAGGGACACATAAGTCTAAACTGTTCACAGCCTTCCAAGGTGTGTTTCAATTGTGGAAAAGATGGTCATATAGCCCAATTTTTTCCGGTAGCAAAGTCAAGTCCAACTGGGATGGCAGCACCAATGGCGACTACGGGCAAAACAAAGTCGGTGGTTCAAGGGAGGGCGTTTATCGTGACTGGCCAAAATGCGAGAAACCCGAACGAGGTGATCACGGGTAAGCTAATCATAAATTCTTACGAAGTTTATACCTTATTAGATACTGGTTCTACCCATTCTTTTATCTCTCCTGCTTGGGCTCAACGTTTAAACTTGACTCCAGAGAAATTGGACTTTGACTTATCTGTGGAGACTCCCTTAGGAGAAACTTTCATTACATTCACTGTTTATAAATCTTGTTTGATCCAAGTTGACACCCTCACATTACCTGTTGATCTTATCTCTTTAAAAATACTTGCTTTTGATGTGATTTTAGGGATTGATTGGTTAACTACTCATCATGCCAAAATTGATTATTTTCGTAAGGTTGTTAGTTTTTATATTCCTAACCAACTTGTTATATGAATTCAAGCAACCAAACCACTAAAGTTAATCACTGTCATATCAAGCCATAAAGCCATTCGTTTATTAAAAAATGGATGTCAAGCTTTCTTAGCCCATGTTATGGACTTGAACAAAAACACGTCAAATTTGAATAATATTTCTGTTGTTAGTGAATTTCTTGACGTATTTCCTGATGAACTTCCTGGTCTACCCCCAGAACGTAAAGTTAAATTCTTTATTGACCTTGAACCTGGTACAAAGCCCATTTCTAAAACCCCATATCGAGTGGCTCCTATTGAACTTCAGGAGTTAAAAGTCCAACTACAGGAGTTGTTGGGCATCGGTTTCATTCGTCCTAGTACATCTCCTTGGGGTACTCCTGTTTTATTCGTAAAGAAGAAAGACGGGAGTATGCGACTTTGTATCGACTATCGAGAATTAAACCATGTCACCATCAAGAATAGGTATCCGCTACCTCACATTGATGACCTGTTTGACCAGTTGCAAGGAGCACAATTCTTTTCAAAGATCGATCTTTGTTCTGGATATCATCAGCTGAAGATTAAAACTGAGTATATTCCAAAGACTACCTTTAGAACTCGGTACGGGCATTATGAATTCCTAGTCATGTCTTTTAGATTGACTAATACTCCTGCGACTTTCATGGATATGATGAACCGTGTATTCAAGGAATATTTGGATCAGTTTGTTGTTGTCTTTATTGATGACATCCTCATTTATTCCAAAAGCCATGAAGATCATGAGCACCATTTGAAGCTGGTACTCCAAAGGCTTCGCGATAACAAGCTATATGCCAAACTGAAGAAATGCGAGTTCTGGCTTAAGGAAGTACCATTCCTTGGGCACATGGTGTCAAAACATGGAGTATCTGTTGACCCGGCGAAGATTGAAGCCATACAAAGTTGGCAGCAACCGAAGTCGATGATTGAAGTACGCAGTTTTCTGGGCTTAGCTAGTTATTATCGGAGATTTGTGGAAGGATTTTCTCGAATCACTACTCCGTTAACTCAGCTGACTCAAAAAGATACAAAATTTGTATGGAGTGAGGAATGTGAGAAGAGTTTACAAGAGCTCAAGAGGAGACTCATTTCGGCACCTGTTCTGACAATACCATCTGGTTCGAATGGATTTGTTATCTACAGCGATGTTTTAGGCAAAGGGTTAGGATGTGTTCTCATGCAACATGGAAAAGTCATAGCCTATGCCTCGCGATAACTCAAAGAATATGAGAGGACTTATCCTACTTATGATCTGGAGTTGGCAGCAGTCGTTTTTACGTTGCAAATCTGCAGACACTACCTGTATGGGGAGAAAGTGGAGATTTATACTGATCATAAAAGTCTCAAATATTTCTTCACCCAAAAGAACTCAACATGCGGCAATGACGTTGGCTCAAGCTATTGAAAGATTACGATCATACCATCCAATATCATCCTGGAAAAGCAAACATGGTAGCTGACGTATAGAGTAGAAGATCATATGTAGGTATAAGTGCAATGTGGTTAATGCAAAAAGCTATTTTGTATGACTTGCAAAGGATGGAGATAGAGGTAAAGGCTCCAAGTACCCATGTGATGATATCAAATATACGAGTAGAAACGACTTTAATCGATAAAGTTAAAGCTGCTTAATCTACGGACCTAGAGCTGATGCGTATGAAGAAGAAAGTGCAAGAAGGTGCTATTCCAGAAGCAAGAATAGATGAAGAAGGAATACTTCGAGTCCACTCCATACTTTGTGTTCCTAACGATTCTGACTTGAAGCATAGAACCATAATGGAGGCGCACAACACACCATTTGCAATCCATTCTGGGAGTACCAAAATATATCATAATCTTCGACATATATTTTGGTGGAGCAATATGAAGAGAGAGATCGCAGAGTTTATCTCGAGGAGTTTAACTTGTCAACGAGTAAAGGCGGAGCATCAAGTGCCAAAGGGTCCATTGCAACCACTTGAGATTCTGAAATGGAAGTGGGAACACATTACCATAGATTTCGTTACAGGTCTTCTCAAAGTTTCTCACGGCATAGATGCGATTAGGGTTATTGTTGATAGATTAAACAAGTCTGCTCATTTCTTGCCTATACGTGAAACTTATTCTCTTGAACGTCTTGCTCATATGTATGCAAATGAGATTGTGCAATGGCATGGCATGCCAGTATCCATAGTTTCGGATCGTGACCCAAGATTTACTTCACGATTTTGGGTTAGCTTGCAGAAAGCTATGGGTACGGATTTAAGGTTCAGTTCGGCATACCATCCTCAAACGGATAGGCAATCGAAAAGGACTATTCAAACTCTTGAAGATCTATTAAGACTCTATGTCCTAGATTTCAAAAAAAGTTGGGATAAGTTCTTGCCACTAGTGGAATTCTCCTACAACAACAGTTATCAGGCAAGTATAGGTGTGGCTCCATTCGAAGTATTATATGGATGAAAGTGTCACTTTCCAATATGTTGGGATGAGGTGGGTGAAGCAACATTATTGGGACCAAAGTTGGTATGTATGACTACGAAAAAGATCTAAATGATTCGATAACGTATACAAACGACACAAGATTGACAAAAGAGTTATGCTGATCTTCATCGAAAGGACGTGGAATTTAATATTGGAAATCGTGTACTGTTACGTATTGCTCCATGGAAGGGAGTTACAAAATTTGGGAAGAGAGGAAAGCTTAATTCACGATTTATTGGTCCATTTGAGATTCTTGACCGAATAGGAAATGTGGCCTATAGACTCGCATTACCTCCAAGCATGTCGCGTGTTCATAATATTTTTCATATATCTAGACTTCGTAAATATGTGAAAGACCCAAACTATATTATTGCATTATAACCAGACAAGATAGCCGAAGATTTAACGTACGAGGAGGTACCTGTTAAGATATTGGATAGGAAAGAGCATGTCCTACGAACAAAGGTTATACCACAAGTCAAAGTTTTGTGAAGGAACCATACTATTGAGGAAATGACTTGAGAGTTAGAATCAGAAATGAAAGCGAGGTATCTTCACCTTTTCGAAACACCAGGTACGTACGTCAATTTCGAAGATAAAATTTTATAAGGAGGGGAGGTTGTAAGACCCCAACTTATTATAAATAAAATCAAATTTTCTCTAATTATTATTTTGAATAATAGGGTGTTAATTTGATATAATACTTTGGTTATGGGTGAAATGTGCAAATTTTGTAAAATAAGCAAGTCGTTATAAAATATTCATTTTGTCGGGGAATATTCGTTTGGTCGTGGAATATTCTTGCTATCGGGGAATATTCGTACGACAACACAGTCATTTGTGGACCCCATAAAGGAAAACGGTCGAATAAAGAAAATGACAATTTTGAGTTTTTATAAATAACGACATAGTAGTTACCATTAACACTGTTGGAATACCCGGTGGTTAAAATACAGTAATACGCGTGGATGCACAGTAGCGCACAGTATTGCATAGTATTGCTGAATTATTGATCCTTACGTAAGAAGCTCAATAATTGTTACATTAATTACTGTTCAATATTTTATTTTATTGATTCAATAATTGCTGCGTTGATATTTTATATTATTGTTATTCTAATAATTGTCACTGCACAGTATTTCCCATTATCAAATCAATAATTCATATTATTTGAATAATATTATTAGATAGCATTATTGGCAGTGTCTAGAAAGTTCTATCTAAGGAGAGGTTTGGTCACCTAATTGTACGCCAGTAAGGAAAAATCCTTATTGGAAAGCCCCCTCTTTCTTGGGAACGGCCTGGATGTCATAATTGTGATTCTGTAATATTATTTGTGAATAATTAATTATTAATTTATATGATAGGGAAATATTTATTTGATGTGGATATAAATGATGGATTTATTTATGTGGTTATAAATGAAGAAATTAGTGTTGAGGGGTTTTATCAATATTTTGTCGGAATGAAGGTTTTAAAAATCAAAATAATGTTCTTAAAGTTCTATTGCGTGAGTTATAATTTTAATCCGATCGTTGAATCATTGTGATTTTTGGATATGTTATACATATATAAGTGGAGTATATGTCCACAAATTTTGAACCGTTAAAAATTAACGCATGATTTGTTATGAATTTTAAGAGGTGACTGATTTAGAAATCGTTGAAGTGTCTAAATTTATTATTTTGGTGGAAAATTTTTGAATTGGTGGGCCCCACTTTTGGTTGGTGAGAAATGTGCTCAAATTTTATTTCAAATGTGGTGGGTGGCAATAGTAGCAGGTAAAGTCATCAGGTTACAGGTCAGGTCTGCTTCGGCGTGCTAGTATTTTCCTATAAATAGGGTGCTGAGTTAGAATTAAAAATCACACCAGAAACATAAGCTTGCTCTCTTTCTCTCTCTATATTATCGAGCGTATTTTATGAGTATTTAGATACTTTGAGAGTTGCTATTCAGAACAAGTTTGATTCAGCATCATATCCGACATTTCATTCCAAAGTACTGTTTCTTTGAGGTAAGGGATGTTATTTTTTTGTAAATGATATTATTTCTTTCAATATCATTATGCCGAAATATTGGTCTGAACTTTTTATCAAATTTGGAATTTTTTGTGTCGGGGTTACTATTCACGTATACGGTACTATTTACGTATACGATACTATTCACGAATACAGTACTATTCACCAAAAAATGAAATTTTCTCTTCTTTGTCCCAGATGTCTATTATGGTTACTATCTTTGATTGTATCCATGTTTTGATCGTCATTCTTGAATTTTTCTCCGTTATGTTTTATTATGGAGTATTTTTAAACTTGAATTATCTAAAGTACGAATCTCTAAACTTTGTCCTTTTATCGTACGGGATTCGTTCTCTAAAATGTTTTTCATCATCCTCAGTCATTAATGGTGATACTTGATGAATATCTTTGGCCTGTAATGCAAAGATAAATGATTACCTGATGAATATCTTTGGCTCGTAGTGCAAAGATGAACAGGTGTTGAGATGAACATGATCAACTGGTGATACAAATGAATATCTTTGGTCCGTAGTGCAAAGATGAATATTTGATTCAAGATGTATATTGATTGATGTTATAGGGATAAAATATTGATGATGGACTTTTAAATTCATAGATGACGGTAGATTTCATTATCTACTTAACTCTTCTAATGAATTATTATTTCCGCTGCAGTTGTTGATCTAAAACTTGTTGTCTATTATATTCTATCAGATTTTTCCCTGTTGAAGACTATTGATAATTTGTTGTATATTATCTTAGTCATAATATTCCTTACTGGGCTAGTTGAGCTCACCCTTTTCTTTTTTGTTTCATTTTTCTTCTCAGGAGGTGAGAATATAGCAGGAACTAGCCGGGGTATGGAGTGATGATTCTAGAAAGTTATTTTAGCAGTCCTCACTACTTTTATAAAATAGTGTATCAATAATTGTATTGAGGACTCCTTTTGAGTTTTAATACTGTCTATTAGATAATATTTGTATTTAAACTCACAGTTTATGTGTTGTCGTATTTTGCACGATAATTGTAGTAATGAAGTTGTATTTGTTTTTATACCATGTATTTGGTGACTCAAAATGGGTGATGTATACCTATTTTGGGGGCGTCACAGTTATGCTAATATGCAAGTGGAAATTTATGTTATAGATTAAGCCATTGGAAGAATGGAGTGATATGGAAAGGCAACACCTATCAGCAGTTTTGATGATCACAGATTATTTGTACTCTGTTGTTTGTAGAGTACCCCTTACTGAAGGAGCAGTCGTAGCACTTACTGGGACTCTCATGATTCATGAACTACTGTATATAATTGGTGAGTTTTACTACTGTTATATAATATCTTAGCTTTTAGAATAAAAACAATGAAAAATAGTAACTACATTTCTTAAAGAGGTGCCTGAATATTGTTTCTAGCATGCATGTCGAACTCTCTTATTATTGAAAAGTTTGTCCTTGTTGCCTTGATAGTAATACAACACTTAAAGTTTTCATTTCAACAAATCCCCACACAATGGTAAACAGGTAACTCATTTTTAATCCATGTTATGTACATCTGCAAATCTATCATGTTATGTACTATCTATCTATAAATCTATCATCTTATGATATGCATTATCTAATACCTCATATTGTCATGTAGGAACGATCTTCTCTAGATTGATAATATTTTAGAAGGTGATACTTTCTTTCCAAAGCAAGCTATTCTGCAAATTTTACGAGTGATGCAAATCATTTTAGAGAACTGCCATAACAAAAGTTCATTTAATGGCTTGGAGGTAAGGTGGATGGTATTTGTTATTTGTTTACATTTTTTTGACAACTTGTTTACTAGAGTTCAGCGACTTTATATGTTGTATGTCCATGTCTTTCTTACATATTTTTATGAGTCCTTTTTGCTATTTTACTCTAGCCTTAGCAACTTTTTTATGTCTAATCTTCTGCTGTTCTAGTTCCAGCATTTCAAGGCATTGCTAACCGAATGAGCAAAGAAATCACTACTTTTGACCCATTTTTGCATACCCTCTTTTCTTTGTTTCATGTCCAAACTCTTTGCCCCAGTGGGTGAGATCTGCCTTGAAGTTGTCACACAGTTTGACTGAGAGCCAGGGCTCATAGACAAGCTCAAAGACTACGGGTATGAAGCTGTCACAAAGCTTGGTCCCACTAACTGGAATGAAGCTCTTGATATAATTGTGTATGTAACTATTACTGCAGGTATGTACCATTGTCTGATATAATGTGATGCATATAGAAGTTTTTCTGATGAAACATATATATGTAAAAATTGCATAGCTTAGTTGTCCAAGTTTATGAGGAGGCCAGTTTTAATTCAAGCATTCATGCTTGTATGCTTGGCCTAGATAGATAGAAGGCATCAGAGCATCTTACACTAAGAATTTTGCTAGTAAAGATATCACAAAGCAGCAAGTAGCAGTGGCAACTTATCTAATTGACAAATTAGCTCCGAGGGCAGGCAATAAGAAGGTATATATTTTATGTATTGTATATATTTTGTATATATTTATGCATTAGTAAATGAGAGAGGAGATAATAGTGATAAAAAAATGCTACGTATAATTTTTTGTTGTTGTTAATCTTACGAGTTTGTCTTTATTGAACTTTTACAACAACTAAGTTATTGAGTATTTATCCTGGTAGGCAAAGTGGAAAGACAAATTATCATGTTATGCAAACCATCTTCTTATTAGTGTTTGGGGTTTTGCAGGATGATGATGAGGCTGATACAGTTTGTTGTTGTACACTGAAAGTAGAAAATTGTGTACCAAAGTCTCAAATATTTTGAAGGTGAAATGTTTAATGTTGGAGATGGCTTGGTTTTGGTCATCAACTTAGTTATTTGGTTGATACTGCTCTCACAAAATATAGAAGTTTTTTAGATGAGTCTTGTCACCGATTCTCCTATAAATTTGTCAAGCAGTGATGACTTTGCGACATTTCTTGACGCAGAGTTGAATTTGAGATGTATGTATGGATAGTTTTGTATATATTTTGTGGATGTAGTAATTTGAAACTATAAACGAATGGTATTATTGGGATGTATTTTGAATGGTTGATACATTTTGGCTTTAAATTTAAATGAGAATTTAGGCCTTTTAGCTATATATCAAGGCATTAGCATATTGCAGGTGCATTGGTAATATAGGTGAACCACAACCCTTTTTTTTCTTTTTTTTATCTACAACATTTTAAAAATATTGTATATTTGTATAAATAAATGACACCTTCTAAATAGATGACACATTATAAACATTGCGTAAATGTGCCTAAACGTTGTCTGATATATTAAACTACAACATTTTTAGCCAGAAAACGTTGTAGAATCATACTTTCTACAACGTTTTCAAGCATTTACTAATTTATGGAAAACAAATCTATAACGTTTTTTTCTTAAAAAACGTTGTAAAAGGTGTCTAACTACAACTTTTTAAAAACGTTGTGTAAGGGTGTAAAATAGATGAAGCCCTTAATCATGACGTTTTTCTGATTGAAACCACACCGTTTTTTTCGCGTTATCTATTTACTGTTTTGTAGTAGTGAAATGATATTAGATGAAGCGCAAAACTGAAGGAATTTCTAATCATTTCAGGAATTATAGAAGCAATACTTACCATAGTAAGTTTAAATTTAGGAATATGAAATGAAATAATATCCTTTACATAATATGGAGTATGAAAGAAAATAATATTTCTTACGAGTATTGCAATAAAAGAATATCATTTACCTTAGTAGAAATTGAATTTGTCTGGAATATCGGATATTATTATGAGAAAATCTTGCACAAAAAGCTACACTCAAAGTATCCTTATACTCAAGAGAAATACTCACAATACTATAGAATAAGAATTTTTGATATTGAAGGTGTGTTTAGGAAGTAGGGTTACCCCTCTATTTATAGCGCAACGGAGGGAGAAAAAACAAACGGAGTGCCTAACCTTTCTCCTTTTTCCTTCTCTCCGCCTAACCTGCTTAACCTTTTATTTTTCCTTTCTTCTTCTTTTCCTGCCTAACCTCCTCCCATTTCCTTATGGTGAGGCCCACACCAAATGAACAAATGAATGAAGGAACACCTTTTAAATGATATGTGTAAACAATATAGGGACTCCATACTGTCTCAAAACTTCAGTTGTAAAAATTTTCTATAATAGTTCTCATATAGGCATAGCTTTGACTATAATTTCATAAACAGTCCACATCTAGAATTGTGGTGCCAAATCATTCATCAAGGCTTTTAACAATTACTATCAACAAACTAGTCTAAAACCCATTCGAAATCTCCAAATAGTTTATTTAGTCATAAATGTTTTCATAAATTACTAGAATTAGACGATTCATTCTCAAATAAAATTTAATTTTAGGAGAGTATATGTTAATAAATAACATGCACAAAAAGCATTAAACTTTCAAAACCACCATCATCATATAATCAAACAATCTATTTCAATTCTTATTATACTTTGATTATTAGTTGTTGTCCAATTTTTGCAATAATAAGAAGATGAACAAAGTGCAAGGGTTTGATGTCGCAAAGTTCCTATCACTCCTCTACATAAACATTTTAAAATTGAGACCAACCAAATCAAAGTTAAAGATGGGTATTAATGAACACCCAGTTTTCAAACCAAGTTAATAGAGCACACTAGTGACTATCAGTACTTGTCCTAATCTAATCTAACATAAGATATAAATACTAAAGAAATAAAAAAAAGATGGATTACCAGTACTTGGTAGTGGCAGCGGCTGGCCGGTGGTGGCGGCGGCGGACCGGTGGCGCGGCTGTGACTGGCTTCTCCTTCTTTTCCTTCTTCTCTTCTCCCCCTTTCTCCCTCTTCTCTCTATTATGCTCCCTCTTTTTTTTCTTCTTCGCCTGTTGATAAGTGAGTTTTATACCTACTTATTTAATATCAATTCACGAGAACTATGCCCATCTCAAGTACATTTTAGTGTGTTTTTAGTTGCATTTCATAATATTTCGCCTTGCATGTATTGAGAACTCCTTTGGTGCAAAAGTGCAGGAAATGGCATGAGCTCGGCAATGGTAAATGGCATGAGGCTAATGGAAGCATGACGCAAGGAACAATTGGAGATATTCAAATGAGGATGGATGAAGGAAGAGTGGCATGTCAAAGAATTAGTAGCTGGATACAGAAGTAGTAGCAGCAGCAGAGCACAGAAGTTAGAATGCAGAAGCTGCGCGGCTACACAGGCTAACACTCGCGCGCCCGCGCGATCATCTAGATTGAAAAGATTTTGAACAAGCGCGCCCGCGCGATGAATACACAGGGAACTCGCGCACCCGCGCGCGACATCTGTAGCTTTTAATTAATTTTATTTTAATTTTTAAATTGTAAGAGTTTGAGTTGGTTAAAACAATTCTGGTTGGTACTAGACGTATTATTCATCAGTTTTTACGTGTTTTCATAGAAAAAAACTAGGGTTTACACTTTGAGAGATTTCCATTAGAGAATCAAGCATAGCCTTATTATTTTCTATTTCTTCTTTCAGAATTCAATCATTGTGGATGCTTCACTTTTATGTTGCTGGATGTTAGTGAGGATTTGAACGTTACGTTGGGATTGTAATCAGCAATTGGGTTTGATCAATTCTATCTACTCTCTTTCAATTGCTTATTTATTTTCCATGTGTTGCTTTGATCCCATAATGGCTTTTGGTTCAGTCATGAACTAAACTCCATTATGGGATTCTAATGGATTTTAATACGTAGTCTAACTTATGACCTGATTGCTAGACTATTTTTGTATCATAAGGAATTTCTGTCATGGTTGATTTGAATGTATGAATGATTGATCACCATTCGTTTTATGTGCTTGTATAGGATTGAAAAATAATATGTGAGTATGGATTGTAATCATAATAGCATGCGTATATAGAGCTGATGTGCTTAGCTTTGTATTTCGTGAACCAGATAGACATATATTGTTTCACCGTATAAGTTATATAAGGGCTTGTGCTTAAATTCAATATTGTTGCAATTTCACATAGAAATATAGTGAGGTTGGTTTTATTGATGATTACATGGTGTCTATTGCATGTGGATGTTATGTAAGTAGGTCATAATGCATTGAAAAATAGTTATGTCTACATTAGGGCTCTTGGCTACTTTTCTATGATACGTGAATAATATTGCATGATGGTTGTAATTAGATGAACTATTAAATAAAGTTAGGATCCCATTATCTCCAGATTTGATTTATTACATTACTATTCTTATTTTAGTTATTATTTGCATTTAGAGTAATTCACAATTATAAACATTCGTTTAAGCATATAAAAATAGTGATTTAGTTGATGCATAATAGTTTAATTTAGATAACTTTCTCCGTGGATCGATACTTGACTTACTCTATATTGCTTGTTGACATATGTATGCTTACATGAGTTAGAGCTCTTTTGTTAGAACTAAAAAAGAGGCAACACCTGTGTCGAGCGAATGACTGAAACTGGTAAACATTAATATGAGCAGCAACCGCAATCAGCGACCACCTGCGGTCGCTAATTTTTAATGACGTGGACCCATCAGCGACCACCTAGCGGTAGCTGATAGAGATTGGTCGCACAAAACAAACGCGCCAACATTTGGCACCAATTTTTGGGAGGGAAAATCAATCCGGCGACCGCTCAGCGACCGCATGCGGTCACTGATAGATATTAGCGACTAGAAGCAATGCCGGTCGCAGATGTCAGTCGCTATTATTGATATCAGTGACTGAAAAGGGCGGTCGCTGAAAGGTTTGGTAGCAGATAGAGATTTTTCTTGTAGTGTCTTCCGCCCACCAACTTAGAAAAGCATTCAAATATAATTAAATCACATTCGTCCCTTTTTATCGCATGCATATATATATATATATATATATATATATATATATATATATAATATAATAATATTATTTAAATAAATATTTTATCGGAGAAGATAATTGCCAAACTTTCAACAAATATTTCATTCTAAATTCCTTCATTTATATCAAAATTGAACCAATATCCATAACATAATAATTATTCACAATTTATATTATAAGCTCACAATATTAACAACCAAATCATTCTCAGGAAAGAAGGGGCTTTCCGATAAGGATTTATCCTTATTGACGCGCAATTATATAACCTAACCCATTTCCTCGATAGAATTTTCTAGACATTGTCAATAATGCTAACTAATAATATGAATAATTGTGTCATGTCAATTATTGATTTAATAATATAAAATATCGTGCAGATGATACTGTGACAGTAATTGAATCAATAATATGAGATACTATGCAACAATTACTGTGGCAATTATTGAATAATATTGAGCGACTTCTTACATAAGAATCAATAATCCAAAATATTGTTCAATACCGTGTGCTACTGTGCAGCCACACGTATTACTGTACTTTTATCACTGGGTATTTCAATAGTTAACGGTAAAAGTTTTGCCGTTATTTTAATAAAATGGTTATTTCTGTTGCTTTCTATATCTGACAGTTATTCTGTTATGTGGTCCACCAATGATTATGCCGTCGTACATTTATTCCCTGACAAAAAGAATATTCCCCGACAAAACGAATATTTTATGACCACTTGCTTACTTTACAAAATTTGCGCATTTCACCCATAACTAAAGCATTATATCAAATCAACACCTTATTATTCAAAATAATAATTAGAAAAATTAAATCTTTATTCATAAAAAGTTGGGGTCTTACAGGTGAGGCAGCGTTCAGATGAAAGCCTCGGTCAGTACGTGAAGAGGTTTCGAGAAGCGGTGGTGTGACAACCCAAAAATAGGTCCATTCCAACCAACCTATTCTGAGTCGCCAAATACATGGTACAGAAAACAACTACAACTTTATTACAACAATTGTCGTGCAAAATACAACAACACATATGCTGTGAGTTTGGATACAAATATATACCAAATGTGACTCATGTTCCAACCGTGGACATCACCTCACAATGACACCTTACATAAAGGTATAGTCAAAAACTGTTTTAGAAATTAGAATCTTTGGGAAGTGCTCAAGAAAACCTTCGTACATGGGAGGCCATGCGTCTAGGTTATGATAGATATCATATGGCCACAGAATTATCCTTGGTTGACCCAATAGACCCCAAAGAAAAATGAGAAGATTACTATCATATTCTTCCCAATAGTGAGTCTTCTCTTGACATATCATTATCTCTACTGTCTCTAATTGAGAATTATACTTCAAACAAACACCAAGATTATATAGGTAGTGCTCGTATATATACTCAGCAAGTGGATGAGCACATCTCTGTCTTATGATGACACGAGATTGTATGTCGTTAGACATCTTGTATGATAGTGGCAAAACACCCTTCCAACGTTGGGTTCGCCTCACCCTATTTGAGTCACCAAATATAACTACTAAATGATGACCACCATTCTATTCCCCTGTTACCCCCGCTCGACCCAGCTACACTCTTATTACCTGAAAGGAATTGTGAACAGAAGGGTGAGCACAACTAGCCCAGTAAAGAATATCATGACTAAAGATAAATAAATTATCAATAGTCTTCATCAATAATAAATCAGAGATTTAGAACATATGGTAGATGATAAAAAATTTCAACCATAGTTGCAGCGGAACATGCAATCCATTAGAAGAGTTAAATAGACTATAAAGTCTATTATCTTCTCCATGTTAAAAATCCATCATCAATGTTTTATCCCTGTAACATCAATCAACAATTCTGGTCCACAATTATATGAATAACTCATAATCATAACCGTAGTTCTAAATTCCTCTTCTCATCCAGGACGAAGATAATTTTCATCACCTATCTTTACCTGAAACATCAAAGATCATGGTTACACCAAATCACATTTCATGTTCATAATCATACTAATAACTTCATCTTTGCACTACGGCCAAAGATATTTATTTGTATCACCAGTTGGTCATGTTTATCTCAACATCTGTTCATCTTTGCACTACTGGCCAAAGATATTCAACAACATATCATCTTTGCACTACGGGCCAAATATATTCATCAACAATTCATCTTTGCACTACAGGCCAAAGATATTCATTAATATTTCATCTTTGCACTACAGGCCAAAGATATTAATATCTCAAAGAAATATATAATCATTTCAGAATTTATATAAACAATAATTATAACCATGTTGATCAATTCACCTTTGCACTTAAGCTAAAGATATTCACTTATAAATCCAATGGTCATGATCATACCAATCAACGATTCAACTTTGCACTACTGGCCAAAGATAACCCATAGTCATGATCATACCAAAAATCTACCCATCTCTACACTCAAGTGAAAGAGAATATCATCATTAGGGTTATAAGAATGTTATATATGATAATAAAAATAATATGATCAACATATAGTTTTAATCTCAAGAGTAATATTCATAAATTAACTATAATTTGGTTAGAAAAAGAAACCAAATTTTATCGTGAATAGTAACTCGTGAATAGTAACTCATGAATAGTAACTCGTGAATAGTAACTCATAAATAGTAAACCCGACACAAAAAGATAGAAATTCCACAATAAAATCCATACCAGTATTTCGATATAATGATATTGAAAGAATAATATTTCTTAAGCTTATAAACAATTTATTTAAATTGTTTACACTTTACTAAATAATGCATTTAATCATTCTAAAATACCAAACTCATAAGATTTTATCACCAATAATTAAACCCTCATCAAAAATCTGCATATACCTCATATAGGATTCTCAAAGTCATAGAATCCTATTTTCCAATTTTCTTACTTCACAAAACATATTTAATTCATTTACTCATAACTAGACTATTTTCATGAAAAATACCAAATCAGTTCCAAAAATATTTCTTTTCTGAAATTTATCATAATATAGTCCCATAGTGAACATATATTTTTTTCAGAATTTTTAAAAGTCATTTACTATTTTTCATATGGCCAAAATAGCCGAATATTTAGACATTTATTAAAAATTGTAATTTTATCTAAAAATTCTGAAATTCACAGATTATACTCCTATCATATACATGTACTCCCAATAAAAATTTCATCAATTTTGGAGTTAACCACAAGGAATTATAAACGGTTATTTTTAAAATAGTCTTTTCTCATAAAATTCATAACTCTCAATCTATACATCCAAAAATCACCATTTTTCGACACAATCAAGAAAACTCATCAAAATATCATTTCAAAATTTTCCAGAATTTTTGAAGGTCAGAAAAATTAAAAAACTGAAAAACATAACAACCCTTAAAATTCCTTACTATCCCTTACCTCAAAAGAGCAGTACTTCTGATCGGTATGCAAAGCCGAAGGAAACTTACACTGAATAGCAACTCTCAAAGTATCTAAATACTCACAAAATATGCTTCATATTATAGAGAGAGAAAGAGAGAAAGCTTATGTTTCTGGTGTGATTTTCAATTCTAACTTAGCCCTCTATTTATAGGAAAATTTTAGTAGGCTTGACCTGCAACCTGATGGCTTTACCTGCTACTATTCCCACCCACCACATTTAAAATATAATTCAGCACAATTCTTCACCAACCACAAGTGGGGCCCACCAATTCTTGAATTTTTCATCAAAATAATAAACTCCGAAAATTCAATAATTTCTGAACCAGTCATCTTGTAAAATTCATAACAAATCATACGTTCATTTTTAACGGTTCAAAATTTGTGGACATATACTCAACTTTTATATGTATAACATATCCAAAAATTACCACGATCTAACGGTCGATTAAAAATTATAACCCCCGCAAAATATCTTAGAAACCCTAATTTTTAATACATCCATTCCGACAAAAATAATGACAAAAACCTCAACATTAACTCCTTCATTTTTAACCACAAAAATATATCCCTCATTTATATTCACATAAAATAAATATTTCCTTATCATATGAATCAATAATTAATTATTCACAAATAATATTACAGAATCTCATTTATGGCAACCAGGCCGTTCCCAGGAAAGAGGGGGCTTTCCAATAAGAATTTTTCCTTACTGGCGCGCAATTAGGTGACCAAACCTCTCCTTAGATAGAACATTCTAGACATTGCCAATAATGTTATCTAATAATATTATTCAAATAATATGAATTATTGATCTGATAATGGGAAATAGTGTGCAGTGACAATTATTGAACAACAATAATATAAAATTTTAACGTAGCAATTATTGAATCAATAAAATAAAATATTAAACAGTAATTACTGTAACAATTATTGAGTAGTGCCTTCTTACGTAAGAATCAATAATTTCAAAAATACTATGCAATACCGTGTGCTACTGTGCAATAACGCGTATTACTGTATTTTAACCACCGGGTATTTCAACAGTGTTAACGGTAACAACTACGCCGTTATTTGTAAAAATTCAAATTTATCATTTTCTTCACCCGACAGTTATTCGTTATGGGGCCCACAAATAGCTGCGCCGTCGTACGAATATTCCCCGACAGAAAGAATATTCCATGACCAAACGAATATTCCCCGACAACAATGATTATTTTATAACCACTTGCTTATTTTGAAAAAAAAATTCATATTTCACCCATAACTTTAAACTTTTATCAATTTAACCATTTACTGAATAGTAATTATAAGAAAAATTGAATACTTTTATTTCATAAAATTCGGGGTTTTACAATCTCCCCTCCTTATGAAATTTCGTCCCCGAAATTTACGTACCTAGTATTTCGAAGAGTTGTGTAATAACCCGATATTTTCTATAAAAATAAATAAGGAATTTTTGCATATGAAATTTTTTTTTTAGAATAAGTGTCAAGTAATGTGTACGATAAATGCAAATATATTTATTACTTGAAAAATTAGAAATAATTTTTAGAATTATTAATTACTACAAATTATATTCTTATTATAATTAATTTCTGTAAGCAGAAATGTTTTTATTAATTATTTTCCATGAAAACATGATTGGATATTATTTAAATAATATATGAAGAGACAATTAGAATTATGATAATAAATATTTTATTATATGAATCTGGTCAGAATATTTAAGTTAATTATTTTAACTTGATTATTGATGTTGTATACGATGGATAAGTCAGTTATGGAATCCAAACCCTAAATTGGATTTTTATCAAGAGATGAGAATAATAATATAATATTATATATATTTTGAATTTTCAGTGCTATATATATGTACTGTATATGTGTGGACAGATAATGATTGGTTAATTATGGTAAATTTATATCATGACCCTTATATCGTATTTTTAAGCCTTAATTGTTAAACTCAGTTGTGAGTTCAAGACTGAGTAGAAATTGCGTTATATGAATTTTATTGTGTAGATTAGAATTTCCGTAATTAGGAGAAACCCTAATTATTATTTAAATAACCCTAATTGGTTGAAATTAGAAATCGTAATTAATGTGTTCGTAAAATATACAGACAATTAGGAACCCCTAATGGTTAATTAGAAAACCCTAATTGTTAATATTAAGAAACCCTATTTTTCTAATTAAAAACCCTAATTTTAATTTATTGTGTTTAATTAAAATGTTATTGTACAATTATTTTAAATTGTCAAACCCTAGGAATTATTTGGGTAATTTTAAGATTTACAATCTAGTGATTAAACCCTAGATTTAATCACATTGGACAAGAATGCCCTTCAGTTTTAATGGAAATGACCAAAATTCCCTTTTAGTGTATTATTAATGAATTATTGGCGTATCATTGCTAGCCAACATTCCTACCCTACCCACTTAGCATCCAAGGCTCAATAAATCAGATGGAATCATTCAATTCAAGCATCCAAGGCAATCCACTTGGTCTATAAATAGATTGGAGTTAAATAAATGTAATCATACACTAACATTTTGTCCTACTCTCATCCTTGAGCTTCTCTCTCTAAAACCTACGAATTATTGTAGTATTTCAGTCCCAAAACAAAGCCCTACTACCAATCATAACAAATCATATGCCAAAAAATCAAGAATCAAAGCTTAGAAAAGGTATAAACTCTAGCTTGATTTTTTTTTATTTTTGGTGTTAGATGTTATGTTTAAATGTTAGAACATGTTGATTATAGTGTCTAAGGATGATCTGGGTTGCTAGATGTTGGATCTATAACATTTAGAAGCTCGGATTTGAAGATTTTCAAAATCTAGAATTTCATTTTCTGTGATTTTTTGGCAAATGTCAAGCCTTATATCTCTGTGATCTTTAATGTGTTTTGTGTTCTAAAAGTTGATATGCGTAGCTTGTTATGTGGTCTTTAATCTCCAAAACGAATCAGGTCCATATCAATTTTGGATCAAAAGTTATTTAAGGTCAAAGTGGGTTGACCGGTATTGACCGGCTGTTCTTCAAACCCAGAAAATATTCCTAGTGTCCAGAAAATATTTTTTGAAAAATGTCAAAGCTTATAAATCTTTGCTCAATCATGTTTTTTGTTGTTTAAAAGTTGTTATGTGTAGTCGGATATGTCGTCTTTAATATACAAAAAGAATCAAGTTCATAGCTTTTGTAGATCGGGAGTTATTCATGGTCAAAACCCATTGACCGAAAACGCTGAAGAACACAAACCCAGATTTTTTTTAGCAGATTCCGTGTTGAAGTTTGACCAGCTAGATCTTGCTCATGTTATGATGTTAATGTGTTATGATGCTTTTTAGTTGTAGTCCTACATGTTGTCTACACACTCCAATTGATAGATCACACAAACAATACACAGATTTGAAGTTATAAGGATCCAAAGTAGGGACCTCGACTGTTCTTCAGTCGAAGAACAGCCTTGTCAGACTTTTTGGTGGCTAATAACTCTTAGATCTGATATTTTTTAGTCATGATGTTTGTTGGTAATTGTAGTATTACATGAGCACTACAAGATCCAAGTGTTAGATTTCCCAAAAACGGAATGTATTGAGAATTATAATCGGTCAAACTAGGCACCTTGATAACTGCATTGTCAGTGTTATTGAGGCTCAAGAACACCTAAGGCAACAGATAGGCGTCGCTAAAGCCTTTAGCGACGGTTTTGATTTATTTTAAAATTTTCAATTTCAGAAAATTCGAAAATGATTTAAAAATTAGAAAAATTAGATTTTAATTATTAAAAATACTTAATAAATTCTGAAAAATTATTTTAAAGTCTGAAAAATAGTTTTTAACTATTTTGAGTATATTTCAAAAATATTTAGTATTTTTGTAATATAAAAAGGTATTTATTTATTTAATTATAATATTAAATAAATTATTTTAATTCATGAAAAATTATATTATTGTGTTAGAAAATATTTTAAGTTATTTTTGATGAATTTTAATATTTTGTGATGAAATTTCATTAATTAATTAATATTAATTATATTTAAGTTATTTAATAAATGTATGAAATAATTATGGAAAATAGAATTAATGATTTTAAAAATCATTTATAGTATCATAAAAATATTTTGAGTTATAAAATATGACTTTGGATATTTTGCCATGAAAAATATTATTAATTTAATATTAATGATATTAATCTAATATTGATGATATTTAGTTTATTTAATAATTATATTAAATAAATAGTTTAAAAATAGTTATATTTATTTAAAAATCATTTAAAAAGGATATAAATGAATTAAAAATATTTTAAGTTATAATAAATGACTTTTAATATTTGGATAAATAGTGCATTAATATTTTAATATTAATGGTAGTTATTTAAAAATGATTTTAAATGTTTTAAAAATCATTTAAGAGTAATATAAATGTTTTAAAAGCATTTTGAGTTATTATACATAACTTTTATATTTTGGCAACAGTTTCATTAATAATTTAATATTGATTAAATGTTAATGATAATAGAATTATTTGATGTTTAAATCATTTAAATATGATTCCGATGTTTGAAAATTCATGATAAATTATAATAAATGTTTTAAAAATTATTTTAAGTCAATTAAAAATAATATGACTGATACTTATGAATATTGAGATACAGAATAGAGTCTTAGACTCGATAATTATTAGATAAAGTTGTCGGTATGCCGATGTCAGAAATTCATCTAGACTTAGATATTTTGACTGTATTAATGATTAATTATGATTCAATGACTGTTGGATATGTGTGATAATGTGATTAGGTTATGTGCTGACTGCGAAATGCAGTACTATGTGTTATAGTATATTATTCTAATCGAACGAATGATCTTATTACTGATAGGTCGCTGTATAAAAGATTAATCTAAGTTGCGTTATTGTAAGCAGCAGCTCAGGCAAGTATCCTACCTTTGCATTTCCTTTATGCAATGGACATGAGTAAGAAGTTTCAGAATTAAATTATTATTATGCTATATTATCAACTCTACTGCGACATATTCTATATCCGCTCATTGTTTATCAACATGTTATATATATTATGTTCGTCAATTTCTATAAAATGGTTATATAAGTGTCCCCACTTGGATAGTCATTGTATTTAATCACATGTTGATATACCTTTGTCAATTACCCTATATATATATATGTTGAATTATAGAACAAGATAAAACCTTTGCTTTAGAACCCAGACAAGTATGAACATCCCTTACATAGGGAAAATTTTATGCGCCCAAGGCGGAGAGAGTTCTTGAAATGTAGTATTGATCAATGCAGGGCACAACGGGTTGATCACCCTCGTGTCCGTAAGTTATGACGGTTTGCAGATGAATTTCTGTTTAACCTTTTCGAAAAAAAGAAAATAATGTTCATAATATGTCACTTAACCCTACTTATAGTCAATACGTAGTTTCAAAAATGTGAAAGAGAGTTGTTATGTTATTATTATTCTTGGTCCAGCTTACTTCAGAACTGTTGATTCGTTGTAGAAGTGTCTTTCAAAGAAAACATTTAATTCTTTCAGCTAATATATATTATTGTTATTACTTGCTGGGCACTTAAATGCTCATTCTTGCTTAATTTAAATGTTTTCAGTTAAGTTTAAAGAACCAGAAAGCTCGTGCAGAAACAAAGGAAAAGGAAAGCTAACTGAATAAGATTTGTGGTAGTTGCTGTAATAGTTTATATTATTAAGACAATGACATATATATAAATTATATCATGTATTGTTTGGAATGTACTTTAAGGTCTCGTACCTGGGGAGATAAACTCTGATAATTATGTAAATTAAGTTGTTATTTATATTATTGTTATTATTATTCGTAGAATTCCGCTCATAGAAATTGTATCGTGAAGCACCGAGTTCGGGTTTCAAGTACCCGGATTTGGGGGCGTCACAAGTTGAGAATACCTTGCTTCCATTCCAGATTCCATCTTTCCTGTTATCATGATTTCTCTATTGCTCATCTCCTTTATTTCAGATATCATTCTAGAATATAGCTTCAAAACAAAGGTTAATTGACATATCACAATTTGTCAACTTAAGTAAAAAAAATTCAGCTTAGGTAGGACACACACTAGCGAAGGATATTTCTCGTCTCTCCCTTCCTAATTCTAATCCCGAATCTCTGCCAGAGATCATATCCCTAAGCTCTGATACCAAATGTGACAACCCAAAATAGGTCCATTCCAACCAACCTATTCTGAGTCGCCAAATACATGGTACAGAAAACAACTACAACTTTATTACAACAATTGTCGTGCAAAATACAACAACACATATGCTGTGAGTTTGGATACAAATATATACCAAATGTGACTCATGTTCCAACCGTGGACATCACCTCACAATGACACCTTACATAAAGGTATAGTCAAAAACTGTTTTAGAAATTAGAATCTTTGGGAAGTGCTCAAGAAAACCTTCGTACATGGGAGGCCATGCGTCTAGGTTATGATAGATATCATATGGCCACAGAATTATCCTTGGTTGACCCAATAGACCCCAAAGAAAAATGAGAAGATTACTATCATATTCTTCCCAATAGTGAGTCTTCTCTTGACATATCATTATCTCTACTGTCTCTAATTGAGAATTATACTTCAAACAAACACCAAGATTATATAGGTAGTGCTCGTATATATACTCAGCAAATGGATGAGCACATCTCTGTCTTATGATGACACGAGATTGTATGTCGTTAGACATCTTGTATGATAGTGGCAAAACACCCTTCCAACGTTGGGTTCGCCTCACCCTATTTGAGTCACCAAATATAACTACTAAATGATGACCACCATTCTATTTCCCTGTTACCCCCGCTCGACCCAGCTACACTTTTATTACCTGAAAGGAATTGTGAACAGAAGGGTGAGCACAACTAGCCCAGTAAAGAATATCATGACTAAAGATAAATAAATTATCAATAGTCTTCATCAATAATAAATCAGAGATTTAGAACATATGGTAGATGATAAAAAATTTCAACCATAGTTGCAGCGGAACATGCAATCCATTAGAAGAGTTAAATAGACTATAAAGTCTATTATCTTCTCCATGTTAAAAATCCATCATCAATGTTTTATCCCTGTAACATCAATCAACAATTCTGGTCCACAATTATATGAATAACTCATAATCATAACCGTAGTTCTAAATTCCTCTTCTCATCCAGGACGAAGATAATTTTCATCACCTATCTTTACCTGAAACATCAAAGATCATGGTTACACCAAATCACATTTCATGTTCATAATCATACTAATAACTTCATCTTTGCACTACGGCCAAAGATATTTATTTGTATCACCAGTTGGTCATGTTTATCTCAACATCTGTTCATCTTTGTACTACTGGCCAAAGATATTCAACAACATATCATCTTTGCACTACGGGCCAAATATATTCATCAACAATTCATCTTTGCACTACAGGCCAAAGATATTCATTAATATTTCATCTTTGCACTACAGGCCAAAGATATTAATATCTCAAAGAAATATATAATCATTTCAGAATTTATATAGACAATAATTATAACCATGTTGATCAATTCACCTTTGCACTTAAGCTAAAGATATTCACTTATAAATCCAATGGTCATGATCATACCAATCAACGATTCAACTTTGCACTACAGGCCAAAGATATTAATATCTCAAAGAAATATATAATCATTTCAGAATTTATATAGACAATAATTATAACCATGTTGATCAATTCACCTTTGCACTTAAGCTAAAGATATTCACTTATAAATTCAATGGTCATGATCATACCAATCAACGATTCAACTTTGCACTACTGGCCAAAGATAACCCATAGTCATGATCATACCAAAATCTACCCATCTTACACTCAAGTGAAAGAGAATATCATCATTAGGGTTATAAGAATGTATATATAATAAAAATAAATGATCAACATATAGTTTTAATCTCAAGAGTAATATTCATAAATTAACTATAATTTGGTTAGAAAAAGAAACCAAATTTTATCGTGAATAGTAACTCGTGAATAGTAACTCATGAATAGTAAACCCGACACAAAAAGGTAGAAATTCCACAATAAAATCCATACCAGTATTTCGATATAATGATATTGAAAGAATAATATTTCTTAAGCTTATAAACAATTTATTTAAATTGTTTACACTTTACTAAATAATGCATTTAATCATTCTAAAATACCAAACTCATAAGATTTTATCACCAATAATTAAAACCCTCATCAAAAATCTGCATATACCTCATATAGGATTCTCAAAGTCATAGAATCCTATTTTCTAATTTTCTTACTTCACAAAACATATTTAATTCATTTACTCATAACTAGACTATTTTCATGAAAAATACCAAATCAGTTCCAAAAATATTTCTTTTATGAGATTTAGCATAATATAGTCCCATAGTGAACATATATTTTTTTTAGAATTTTTAAAAGTCATTTACTATTTTTCATATGGCCAAAATAGCCGAATATTTAGACATTTATTAAAAATTGTAATTTTATCTAAAAATTCTAAAATTCACAGATTATACTCCTATCATATACATGTACTCCCAATAAAAATTTTATCAATTTTGGAGTTAACCACAAGGAATTATAAGCGGTTATTTTTAAAATAGTCTTTTCTCATAAAATTCATAACTCTCAATCTATACATCCAAAAATCACCATTTTTGGACACAATCAAGAAAACTCATCAAAATATCATTTTAAATTTTTCCAAAATTTTTGAAGGTCAGAAAAATTACAAAACTGAAAAACATAACAACCCTTAAAATTCCTTACTATCCCTTACCTCAAAAGAGCAGTACTTCTGATCGGTATGCAAAGCCGAAGGAAACTTGCACTGAATAGCAACTCTCAAAGTATCTAAATACTCACAAAATATGCTTCATATTATAGAGAGAGAAAGAGAGAAAGCTTATGTTTCTGGTGTGATTTTCAATTCTAACTTAGCCCTCTATTTATAGGAAAATTTTAGTAGGCTTGACCTGTAACCTGATGGCTTTACCTGCTACTATTCCCACCCACCACATTTGAAATATAATTCAGCACAATTCTTCACCAACCACAAGTGGGGCCCACCAATTCTAGAATTTTCCATCAAAATGATAAACTCCGAAAATTCAATAATTTCTGAACCAGTCATCTTGTAAAATTCATAACAAATCATACGTTCATTTTTAACGGTTTAAAATTTGTGGACATATACTCAACTTTTATATGTATAACATATCTAAAAATTACCACGATCCAACGGTCGGATTAAAAATTGTAACCCCCGCAAAATATCTTAGAAACCCTAATTTTTAATACCTCCATTCCGACAAAAATAATGATAAAAACCTCAACATTAACTCCTTCATTTTTAACCACAAAAATATATCCCTCATTTATATTCATATAAAATAAATATTTCCTTATCATATGAATCAATAATTAATTATTCACAAATAATATTACAGAATCTCATTTATGGCAACCAGGCCGTTCCCAGGAAAGAGGGGGATTTCCAATAAGAATTTTTCCTTACTGGCGCGCAATTAGGTGACCAACCCTCTCCTTAGACAGAACTTTCTAGACATTGCCAATAATGTTATCTAATAATATTATTCAAATAATATGAATTATTGATCTGATAATGGGAAATACTGTGCAGTGATAATTATTGAACAACAATAATATAAAATTTCAACGTAGCAATTATTGAATCAATAAAATAAAATATTGAACAGTAATTACTGTAACAATTATTGAGTAGTGCCTTCTTACATAAGAATCAATAATTTCGAAAATACTATGCAATACCGTGTGCTACTGTGCAATAACGCGTATTACTGTATTTTAACCACCGGGTATTTCAACAGTGTTAACGGTAACAACTACGCCGTTATTTGTAAAAACTCAAATTTGTCGTTTTCTTCACTCGACAGTTATTCGTTATGGGCCCACAAATAGCTGCGCCGTCATACGAATATTCCCCGACAGAAAGAATATTTCACGACCAAACGAATATTCCCCGACAACAATGATTATTTTATAACCACTTGCTTATTTTGAAAAAAAAATTCATATTTCACCCATAACTTTAAACTTTTATCAATTTAACCATTTACTGAATAGTAATTATAAGAAAAATTGAATACTTTTATTTCATAAAATTCGGGGTTTTACAAGTAGGGTCAGTGGCAGAACTAAACTCAGCATAAGCCCTAGGATTCTTTACAATGGGTCTGGATATAGGAAAGTCAAAAAAGCTTATGAAAGACCTAGTTGTCAATCCCCCCCAATGACCTAACAGAAGCTTTTCATCGGGCAGATGGATCGCCATAGAGGAAGCTATGGGAAACTTCAAGCCACACTCACAGTATTATGAAAAGTCTAAGGACCGAGACAAGCAGACTTATCAACGGTCGGATAACAATCAAAGAGATCGGATAATCAGGGGAAAAGGAATTACAACAATGGGGGATCAGGCAGTGGCCGCCACCTTTTCCAAATAGGAACGCCAATAAAGTCTATACCCCTCTCAATACTGATCGGGCCAAGATACTAGAGGAGATCCGAACAAACCGTTCTATGAGCCTTGCTCGACGACCCCGAAGCCTGGGAAGAGGAATCGGGATAAATTTTGTGAGTACCATCAGAGCTCGGGGCATACAACTGAGAAGTGCTATGACTTCAGAGATCTAATAGAGAAAAATGTGCAGAATGGTCAGTTAGTTCAATAGGTAGCAGGTCAGGAAAATGCCGAGGTACAACAGAGGGAGGAAAGTAGAGGGCAGGTACAGGACACACAGCCAAAACAGAACCAGCCTGTTCGAGGCGTAATTAATGTTATCTCGGGTAGTTCTGTAGGGCGTGTAACTGGAAGAAAAAGAAGTGAGCATCTCGATGTAGTACTGTCTGTGTCAGGATCATCTGCCAGAAGGGATCGGCTTTCCTGGGGAGAATCATTTCCTTCTCGGATGAAGACTATCCCACAGATCCCATAGAACCACATGATGGGGCGTTGGTGATAACTGACCAGGTCGGGCCGGTGGACATGAGAAGAATGATGATCGACAACGGGTCCTCGGTTGACATACTGTATACCCATGCCTATCAGATGATGGATTTAGATGGAATTGGGAGGGAAGGCCCCTTATACGGATTCAGTGGAAATCCAGTGCATATGTCAGGCACAATTGAGTTACCAGTTAAGTTTGGCACAACGCCTTAGCAGGTAGAGGTTATGGTCAATTTTTTTGTGGTCAAGGTGGATTCGTGTGACGCCCCCAAATAGGTCCACACAACCCATTCTGAGTCGCCAAATATATGGTACAGAAATAACTACAACTTCATTATTACAATTATCGTGTAACATACGACAACACATATACTGTGAGTTTAAAAACAAATATTATCTTCTAGATAATAACCACACTCAAATAAGTCCTCATTACAATTATTGATATATTATTTTACAAAATAGTGAGGACTGCTAAAATAACTGACTTAGAACATCACTCCACACCCCGACTAGTTTCTGCTATATTTGTGACGCCCCCAAATTTAGGTACTTGAAACCCGAACTCGGTGCTTCACGATACCATTTCTATAAGCAGAATAATACTAAGAATAATAACAATAATATAAATATCAACTTAATTTACATATATCAAAGTTTAAATCCCACGTACGAGACCTTTAAACATTCATTACAACATAGATAATAAGTATCATTATCTTCATAAACTTTAACTATTACACAGAATATTATAAAATTCATTCGAACAACTTTTCTTTCCCCTTGTTCTTGCATGATCCTTCGGGTTGATCATACTTAGCTGAAAATATTTAAATTTAAAGCAAGTAATAGCAACAATAATTATTAACTGAAAGAATTAAATATTTTTTTTAAATGACACTTCTTCAATGAATCAATAGTTGTGAAGTAAGCTGAACTAATAATAACAACATATCACTTCTATATAAAAGTTTTGAAACTACGTATTGACTATAACTAGATATCAATTGACAGACTATGAACATTATTTTCTATTTTCGAAAAGGTATACAGAAATTCATTTGCAGACCGTCATAACTTACAGGCACAGGGGTGATCAGCCCGTTATGCCCTATATTGATCAATATTACATGCAAGAACGATATTATCGTTCATCTTATTCACCTTAGGTGCACAAAAGTTTTTCCATGTTCGGGATGTTTATACTTAGTTGGGAATCCGAACCAAAACCATCTGGTTGGATACAATAAAATTTTATCTTGTTCAACAATATTTTTAAGTTTGTGTCTAGCCAAATCAAATAGCTTAGACGGCTTTTAAGTCAACGTATACATACTGGAAATCAATAAGTATGTATCAACATGTGATTAAATACAATGATTATCCAAGTGGGGACACTTGTATAACAATATTTAGAAATTAACGAACAACATAAATATCTGGATTATGCACTAATACTGTGTTGATAAACAATGATCGGATAATTTAAGAACTGGTATGAAATGAATAATTGGATACATAATCAATAACAATAGAGTTAATAATCGGGACAATAATATGATTCTGAAACTTTCTTACTCATATCCATTGCATACAGTAAATGCAAAGTTAGGATACTTGCATGAGCTGCTGCTTACAATAACGCAACTTAGATTAATCTTTTATATCGAAACCTATCATTAATAAGATCATTCGTTCAATTAAAATAATGTATCATATCGCATAGCACTGTTATTTGCAGACAACACATAACTTAATCACATTGTTACGCAAGTTTAACAGCCATTGGGTCATAAACAGACACATATCTAGTCAAATTATTTAAGTCCAAAAAATTTCTAAAATATTTTGGTGTACCAACGTTTTTTATCGGGTAATTATCGAATTTAAGACTTTATCCTGAAATTCAATATCTGTAAGTATTAGTCATATTATTTTTAATTGACTTATAATAGTTTGTAAATAATTATTATAATTTATCATGATTTTTTAAACATCGAAATCATTATTAAATGATTTAAATATTAACTAATTGTATTATCATTAATATTTAATTAATATTAAATTATTAATGAAACCATTACCAAAAATTAAAGTTATTTATAATAATTTAAAATATTTTTAAAGTATTAATATTACCCTTAAATGATTTTTAAAACATTAAAAATTATTTTTAAATAATTGTCATTAATATTTAAATAGTAAAAGTCATTAAGTATAACTTAAAATATTTTTAATTCATTTATAACCTTTTTAAATGATTTTTAAATTAATAAAACTATTTTAAAACTATTTATTTAATTTTAATTATTAAAAAAATTTAATATCATTAATATTAAATTATTAATGAAATTATCCTTAAAATATTAAAAGTTATATTTTATAACTTAAAATATCTTTAAACACTTTATTTTCATTTAATTTTTTTTATAATATTAAAATCATTTTAAAACTAATTTATTTATTATAATTATTGAATAATTCTAATATCATTAATATTAAGTTAATTAATAAAATTTACCTTTAAATATTGAAAGTTATATTTTATAACTTAAAATCTTTTTAGATACCTTATTATTATTTAAAATAATTTTTAATACAAAAAAATCATTTTTAATTCATTTATTAAGTAACTAAATTATCTTTAATATTAATTTAATAATGAAATTTATTACAAAATATTAAAAGTCATTAAAATTAACTTAAAATATTTTTTATATCATAATATAATTTTAAATGATTTTTCGAGTATTAAAATAATTTTTAAATAATTTATTTAATATTATAATTAAATAAATTAAATACCATTAATATTTTAAAAATATTAAATATTTATGA
The DNA here is from genome assembly GCA_016801055.1 of Panax notoginseng. Lineage (NCBI taxonomy): Eukaryota > Viridiplantae > Streptophyta > Magnoliopsida > Apiales > Araliaceae > Panax > Panax notoginseng. Next base: position 90,043,483 of record CM029019.1, read on the forward strand.
AATATACTTAAAATAATTAAAAATTAATTTTCGGACTTTGAAATAATTTTTAATAATTTATTTTATATTTTTAATAATTTAAAATCATTTAATACTAATTATTTATTAAAAATAAATAATTTAGTAATTAAGCTGTCGCTAATATATCTTTATGACAAAACTGTCGCTGATTGTGTTCTTCAGCAAA